>JBAMBK010000958.1:0-35832 GCA_037043435.1 Drosophila suboccidentalis
TGCTTAATATTGCAAACAGAAAATTTATCTTTATACTTGTGCATTGAATGTGTACCCAATGTTGCCAGACAGTTCATTTTCGTTAAATAAGAATTCGGGCTATCATTTATAAATACCTTTTGACAAAGTAGTTTTGTCAAAAGCAGAGGCGATTACAAAAATTTCTGATATCCCCCAAAAACACCTCTTTACGCGGTAAAAGTCTAGTGACGAAAACATTTCCATGCCACAAAATTTCTGATATCCGCTCGCTTCGAGCGGAGCCCCCTAGTATATAATAAATTAACATATATAAAAAATTTAATATATTTCGTCACAAAATTGGATATCAGAAATTTTGTGGTTTTAAATATACCAGTAAGTTCGGCAACAAGCGAACGATTTTTTTCTACTTCTGGCATAATTTTAAATGAAAAACGAACACTCCCAAGCAGTAGCAACTTAGATAAGATCTTATTTTTACATAAAAATATGTACTAACTTTAATTAAAAATGTTTAAATTTATTAAATGGCAATAATAAAATACTTTAAAATACAACAAAAAATTGGCTTAACCATTTTTTTTGATTAAAAGCGCCCGTGTTTGTCCGTGCCGTGCCGTGCCTATTTAAAAAATTTTGTGTGGGCCGTGTTGGACCTCAGTTTTTACCAGCCGCTTTTGGGCCGTGTCGTGCCTCACAAAGGAAGCCCATGCCCATCTCTAATTTCGTCACAAAATTGGATATCTGAAATTTTGGGACATGGAAATGTTTTCGTCACTAGACTTTTACCTCGTAAAGAGGTTTTTTACGGAGATATCAGAAATTTTTGCAATTGCCTCTGCTTTTGACATTTGTACAAACAGATATGTGTTATATGTAAATTATTGCCTTTATATCACATATTTTAAAGTGATTTTATTCGTAGATTTTTCTTAAATCGCCAAAGAAATATTTTTCCACCTGTAGCTTTTTACCTATGTACTCCAGAAAAAATATATATTATTTATATTTATAAATATATTTCGATCTTGCTATAATCGCAATTATAAAATGTTTTATCTACCACTTGCAAGCAGTATATTTCCACATGCACTACAAGCAGTGCAAGTAGTGTACATGCAGTAGTGTAAAGGTAAAAGATATATTCAGTTAACAGGTAATATCTTGTCCAAACGAATTTTAACAGATAGGTGTTATATGTCAAAAAACGCGGAATTGAATTGTCTACAACATATAATATATTTAAAAGTGATTTGATGTGAAGATTTTTCTCAAATTGTCTAAATGTGGGAAAAAAAACCTTATTTCACCTGTAGCTGTTTACCTTTTTACTTAAAACAAAAACTTTGAAGGTATGCCTAAGAACCCTTCAAAATACCTTTTCAACGATATATAGATCACATCTGTAGCCTCTATCGTTTTGATGCTATGGGGGTTAATTTTGGCGGTTTTTAGCAATTTCCCGCTAAACTAGCGATTTTTAGAAAAAGTCGTAAGACAAACGTTTCTAGATTTTTGATCGGGAACATGTCCTCATTCACCGATTTAAGATATTTCAACGCTTTCATACTAACAGACAAACAAACAGACAGCCTGACTTTTCATCTCATTTTCGGAAGGCCACTAAAAATTTCAAAATTAATTATTTTTTGAACCAGTGGTCGAATTGAGGTGATTGAGGTGTCATTCGAAGCGTATTTTTGATGACAATAGTATAAAATTAAAAAGGCTCCAACGGCCCCATTAGCTCCAATAATTTAAATTACACCACTTACACCTGTTTATCTCACGAACCAGGTAAGCTTACAAAAGTCTTAGTATGCACATTTTTAAGTTAAGTTGATACCTTTCGATCGGTATATAACTCGACCTCATCGGACAGTCATAGCAAATTTTCCATTCTTCCTGAGTATATATGCTAGTCGCCTTCGCACTCTTCGTGCTGCTTTCGTCACTAGCGTGATGGTGTGATGGTGTTACAATGTTTTGAACTTAAAATATACATACAAGTAACTTAACAACAAAGACCTATAGTGGTCGAGATACATTGAATCCAAGGCTTAAGCCTTCCTGGCTCCAGCACTCCCCGATATGGCATTTGCGTTAATTGACAATCTTCAATGTCAGTCACCTCATAACGATCATTTTCAAAGACTCTACTTATCTTATACGGTCCACGATCCTTTGGTGCGAATTTCTTATTAACTCCCGGTGTTGTATCTACATTTCGAACAGCAACATAATCTCCTACTTGATACGTTAACGGAGCTTTATGTTTTTTGGCGTATAGCCTCTCGTGTCTTAATTGTGAACATAAGATGCTTTCGCTAGCTTTTTCCCTCATTGCTCCTAGGTCTCTATTCTCAACGTTTAATCTGTCCTCTAGGTATTCTGTTAATTCATCTGCTATATACAGACTTGTTCAGACAGGCACTCATCGTTGGCTACTTTGCGCACGCTACCAGAGAATCTCACTGCTAAGGAGCCATTAGACGACATCGTTATACGCCTTTGGGAAATCGATAGTTGCTGTGGATCCATGCCGTCTATTTCAGATGAGGATGCTCTGTGCGAACAGTTGTTCGTAGAAGGCCACACGCGTCTGGATTCGGGTCAATACTCAGTCCGTCTCCCAGCTAAATCCAATTTCGATGCATTAGGCGACTCGTATCATCGAGCCCTGAGACGCTTCAAATCCCTTGAGGCAAAGTTGGAAAAGGACAAACAGCTAAAGGAGCAATATACAACTTTTGTACAGGAATACACAGATTTGGGAAACATGTCGTTGGCCTGCAAGGACGAAAGCGTGCCGCAGTATTTCTTACCGCATCACTGCGTCCGGAAGCCGGATAGCATAACAACTAAATTGCGTGTCGTTTTTGACGGCTCAGCAAAAACGACTTCAGGAGCATCTCTGAACGATCTGCTGTTAGCTGGTCTTTCAATACAACCAAAGATATTCAACACACTCATCCGATTTCGTTTTTTCAAGGTTGCATTATGCGGTGACATCTGCAAGATGTACAGATGCGTACGTGTCACCCAATGCATACGTACCCACAATGCATACTGTGGCGAGATAACCCTCAAGAGGAAATAAGGATCTACAAGCTGGACACAATTACGTATGGAACAAAGCCCGCTGCGATGAAGAAGAAGACTTCCCTTTGGCTGCAAAGATCGTTCGCGGAGACTTCTGTTCTGGAGGAGATTCTGCTACCGAAGCATCTCAAATTCGCCATCAAGTCAAGGATATGTTATCAAAAGGAGGATTTCCAATTCGCAAGTGGTGTTCCAATGACACTGAAGCACTAATTGGAGAATCGGAATCGGATTAAGAGAAACTAATGAAGTTTCACGACGGATCTGATATCACTAAAGCTCTCGGTTTAGCGTGGGAGTACAAGCTCTGATGACTTGCTGTTTAACTTTGCAAACATCAGGTTAGATGCCCGAGGAACCAAAAGGAGCATTTTATCAGCAATCGCCAAGTTCTACGATCCCCTAGGATTGATAGCTCCTATCATCACAAAGTTGAAGATATTCCTGCAGGCCTTATGGAAAGAGAAATTGGATTGGGATGAGAGCTTGCTTCAATCGCTTCATTCTTGATGGATCGAGCTCACCTCACAGATATCGTTCGTCTGCAGTCTCAAATTTCCACGTTATGTGATGCTTCCGGAAGCCAAATGGGAAGTTCACGCTTTTTGCGACGCAAGCATGGTCGCCTACGGCTCTTGCATCTACATTCGCGCCGAAGCACATGGACTTGTCGCTACGAGACTACTCTGTTCAAAGTCCAGAGTCGCTCCTTTAAAAACATTAACGATCCCGAAACTAGAGCTCTCAGCTGCACTTTTGCTGTCTGAACTCATCGTCAGCATTGCCAAAAGTGTGCAGTTCGAATGCACTTATCATTGCTGGTCCGACTCCACTGTAGCGCTAGCTTGGATACGCGAGGCACAATCAAATTTTAACGTTTTTGTTTCCAACAGGGTCTCGCAGATCCAAGAACGTACGAAGGGAATGACCTGGCATCACGTTCCTACACAGATGAACCCGGCTGATGTCCTGTCTCGAGGATGCACACCACTGGAGCTGCTCAACAATCATCTCTGGACTGAAGGACCTGAATTCTTGCGTCTCATCGTTATTATCATCGGCTCAAATCGATCTGTCCACGCACTGCAAATTCCAAAATTCGTTTGGAAAGCTGCAGCGTGTGTTTGCCGATGATCGATTTCTGGGCATTTGCAACAAGGAACTGGCTCGTCGAAAGGGGCCCGTTACCATTGAGGACATAAAACGAGGAACTCAACTGCTCATCAAAAGCATCCAATTGGTTCACTTTGCAGTGGACTGCAGAGTCTTGCGTGCTGGCAAGCAACTTTCAACAAAAAGCGAGATTCGGTCCCTGCTGCCTATTTTGGATTCCACAGGATTGCTGCGAGTTGGAGGACGACTCCAAAATTCGGATCTGGACTATGAGGCCAAGCATCCTCTCTTATTGCCCAAGCGCTATCCAGTGACTGTTGCAATCATATCATTTTATCATCAAAGATTCCTGCCTGCGGGATCGCAGAGCCTGCTTGCTGCCCTGCGGCAAAGGTTCTGGCCCATCGGAGGATTGAAAGCGATTGCGGCTGTCGTCAACAAGTGTGTGCAATGCTTCAGATTGCGCCCAAAGCTACGAGAGCATGTGATGGCACTTTTACCTGCAGAGCTTGTGCAACCAAGCCCTACATTCCACGTCACTGGCGTTGATTTTTGTGGGCCCTTCTACTACAAGGCTGAGGTCAGGAAAAGGCCATCAGTTAAATGCTACATCTGCGTTTTCGTCTGCTTCGCTACTAAGGCAACCCATTTGGAGCTTGTCGAAGATTTGTCCACGCCTTATTTCATCGCAGCGCTCAAGCGTTTCATCAGCCTAAGGGGCAAGCCGTATGCAGTGTGGTCTGACAACGCCACAAATTTTGTTGGAGCAAAATATGAGCTAAACGATCTAAAACACCTCTTCCTGAGTGATCCTCATCAAAAACAAGTTGCTGGAGAGTGTTTAGCGCTCGGAATCAATTGGCACTGCATTCCTCCCCGCTCATCACACTTTGGAGGGCTGTGGGAAGCCGCGGTCAAAGCTGCAAAATATCATCTATATCGCGCATCTATGCGCGACAACTTGTGGATTGGCCTTTTAATGACGCCGGCCTTTTTTTGCCCGGTGATCCACCGTTGCGGGGGGCTGTTGTCGTCGTGCACCAGCACGACCGCTCCTTCTTCCAGGTTGGGCTCGCCTCTGCTCCATTGTACTCGCTTCTGCAGGCTGAGCAGGTAGTCCCTAGACCACTTGCGCCAGAAGAGCAGTTTGAGCTCCGACAACTGTCGCCACTGCTTCAAATATGCGGGTACGGGCTTGTTGCTGAGCTCTCCTTGCGTGGATCCGTGCGGCAGCTCCAGCAAAGGCTGCCCGATGAGCAGGTGCCCTGGAGTGATGACCTCCCCGTCGTTCGGATCGCTAGTGTCCGCCACGAGAGGCCTGGAATTGAGCAACGCCTCGACGTCCAATTCGTCCGGCGTTAGGTTGGCGTTGCCTGCCCCTCGTACAAGCCTGTGTTTGGCAGCCTTTACTGCTGCTTCCCACAGCCCGCCGAAGTGCGGTGCCCTCGGAGGGATAAACCTCCATTGCACCGCTCTCTCCACTGCGTACTCCGTCAGCCTCGCCTTGCTCTCCAGAAACGCCGCCTGCAGCTCCATCAGCACGTTGCTCGCTCCCACGAAGTTCGTGGCGTTGTCGCTGAACATCTTCTCTGGCAGTCCTCGTCTTCCAATGAACCTTTTAAAAACATTAAGAAGGGCGTCAGTGGATAAATCGGTCACCAGTTCTAAATGAACCGCCTTTGAGGCAAAACAAACAAAAACGGCAACGTACGTTTTTACTGGTGGTCTACCTCTAATCCTGTAGCTGACGTAGAAAGGTCCACAGAAATCTACACCACATACTCTAAAGGGCCGACCTTCTCGAAGCCGGTCTGCTGGCAAATTTCCCATTATTTGCCCCAACAATTTTGGTTTGTATCGAAAGCAGTGTACGCAATTTCGAACAATTGCAGTGCATATGCTTCGAGCATTGACCACCCAAACTTGCTGCCTCAACAGTATAACAATTACCTTTGCACCACCATGATAGTGCCTAAGGTGCAAATGCCTAATGAATTGTCTGACAAATTCAGACTTCTTGGGTAATAACAAGGGAAACTTAGCGTCGTACGAAATAGGCCCATGTAGCAAACGCCCTCCTACTCGAATTAATTCAAATTTTACGCCATTTTCCTCACACTCGTGGAAGAATGGATTCAATGACTGCAGCATTGGTGCTAGTACTGCCGACCTTTTCAACAACTTGATCTCCCCACTATATGCTGTGCGTTGCTCTACTTCGATCAGCTTTAAGAATGAAATTTGTCGCTCTGATGCAGACACAATACAAGAGTCCTGCCTGAGCTGCTTGAAACAAAACCGCAGTACGCTGATCAGCTTAGAAAACCTAGACTGCCGATTAATTAGTTGCAAAATACAATTAGACTCTGATTCAGCCAATCCTAATGTGAAAACGACCGCACTTTTCTTTTCTTCTGAAGTTTTGACTTCTGACGCTATTTCGAACTGGTGGAGCTGAGGCCATCGATCTTCTGATTCCATCAAAAAACTTGGCCCGTTAAACCACAAGGAACTTACAATTTCATTAATATCTGTGCCCCTTGAAACCAAGTCTGCTGGATATTACTCCGTTGGAACGTGGCGCCACACAACGCCATTTGACAATTCTTGGGCTTCTGCCACTCAATTTGCCACAAATACAAAGTGACCTGTGAGTCTGACCAACCAATACAAAGTGACCTGCGAGTCTGACCAAAAATTCACGCTGTTTATCGTGAACTTCGTCATTGTACTGTGCTGCACAAAGCTCTAGCCGGAGTATTGTTTTCACATTGAGCGGAGCTACCCTAAACTTTGCTGTGAGCAAAGAAACACCAACATCTTTTTTGTTACATGTTCGGATGTAGATGCAACAACCATAGGCATGACTGGAGGCGTCAGCAAAGCCATGGACTTGAACCTGCTGGTAAAAATCCAAACACACATACCCTGGGATCGAGATTTTGTGCAAGTCCCGCAGGGTAGTGATAAACTTGTTCCATGCAGTGTGAAGACTCATAGGAATAGCTTCATCCCAATCTACTTTCATCCTCCACAATTCCTGTAACAACATTTTTGCCTTAAGCCGGGTATCCACCACCGCGGAAAATAAAAATTTCGGCCAAACTTCATATAAAAAAAACTGAGGCAGAAACTTTTCGTTTTCGATTTCGTTGCTTGAGTATCCAGCAACTTGAACGAAATCCACAAATAAATATCGATAATAGGCCTATCGACAGCTTGTGTGGACTGAGAGAACAGCTGATGCACAGCTCAGGAATATATCGTCGACAATTATTTCGCGAGTGTCGATTGAAAAAATGGAGAAAAAAACTGTGCGCAAAACCAAAAAGTGAGATGAAACTGTTTTTGCAACAATATATGCCGCCACCAACACAATTACTTCATCGTCTGAGTTAATTTTTTCCATTATTTTTAATAAGTTGAACTTTCAAACTTGGCGCTGTTTACAAATCACAGCTGATTCGACAGAGTGACCATGTACGTTTTTTCTACATCGTCACTCGTTTCATGTACATGGGCACACTGTCTCACTGTGGCTACATCGTCACTCGTTTCATGTACATGGGCACACTGTCTCATTTATGTTCCACACACGCGAAATAAATAGCAAATTCCTAGCATAAAAATTTCGCGGTGCTGGAGACAGGCCTTTAGTGACAATGCACTATGGGGCGAAATCCAATATCTCGAATATTTATTAATAACTTTAAAAATAAGCTAGATTTTTGAATGCGGTTTTTTTATTTATGTTATGTACACCCTCAAAAATATTTTTGGAAAGTGGGCGTGTCACCACCCCCGCCCTTCATTTTATTTTTTTTCTTTTTGTATCGGTTACAAGTAAACTCTTAATTCAAGCTTTGACCTTGTATATTATTAGAAATAAAAAGAAAAAGTACTTGTTAAGCAAACAAAGTTATATGAACTTATACAGGGTAGGCCATTTAAAGTGGAAGCATCGGGTAACCCTATAACTTTTGACAGAGCTGTCAGATCGACTAATGACATAGCGCGTTGGAAGCGTCATTTCAAGACAATTTATACCATGGAACAGTACACTCCAAAAGAACGTGCTGAAATTGTTCAGCTTTACATTCAAAATAACTTCTCGATTGTGAAAACCAAACGTGCGTTTCGTGCAAAAAATAAAGTTAAAAGTGCTCCCGGTGATAACACCATAAGGCGTTTATACGCAAAATTTGTGAACTCCGGTAATGTTAGTAATGCCAACCACTCATCCCGACAACGCACAAGACTTTCCGATGAAGATATTGAAGCCGTACGAGCCAGTATTGAGGAAAGACCTTATCCATCGATGGTGACCGTTATCGAGCCATGATAAGCAATTTTGTGATGCCAATTGTTCGTGAAAATGGTTTGGATGACTTTTGGTTTCAACAAGACGGCGCTACATGCCATACAGCACGAAAAACCATCGATTTATTGCGGCCATTGTTCCCCGGCCGAATCATATCGAAAAATGGCGATTATGACTGGCCACCGAGATCACCCGATTTGACGCCGCCAGACTTTTTTTATGGGGCTACTTGAAGTCCAAGGTATACACCAACAAGCCAAGGACACTAGCTCAACTCAGAGCAAACATACGCCGCGAAATAAGAGCCATATCGGCCGATACACTGGCAAAAGTGATGGAAAATGCCGAAAAAAGGGCACATTTTGCGGCCAAAGTTAATGGTGGCCATTTACGCGATATCATTTTCAAAAACTAACTAGAAAATTTCTTCTTGGACCGAAATAAATGAATGAGATGAAAACAAAAAAAAAAAATTTGTTTTTCCTCTTTTTTTTCAAAAACAAATGCTTCCACTTTAAATGGCCTACCCTGTAGATGCCTGTGAGCATAAAGTTAAAATAAAAAATTGGGGGCGGGGATTATGCCACGCCCACTTTTCCAAAAAAATTCGATGGGTATACATAACACTGGAAAAAAAACCGCATCAAAATATTCGAAGTAGTTTTCGAGTTAATAAAAAAAAACCTTATAAACTGGTCAAATATTTCAAACGACAAGCGAGCAAATCAGCACTGAAAAATGGTGAGGTTACGTCCTTAAAAATTAATTTCCGCAGATTGTGGGAAATTGTGGACATTGAGACAAATTGCATTTAAATAACAATGAATGGATCTACGACATACAGGTGAACGTACGTTAAGCATCGTTAAGCATCTTTGCTAAATTCTTCCGCAAAGATGATATTTCTTTCCAAGAAATAAGGTTTCAAAGCATTATCTAATTTTTCAAGATATTAATAGAAGACGCACAAATACAGACTACTAATACAACCGACACATAGTACAAGCCCGTATAATTGGTATCCATTTTATATTTTTTTGAAAAAATGATTAGCCTTTACGAAACACCAATTTGAAAAAAGGCTTCAAAAATAATGAAATGTTAACGCACTTTCTTTTTGACAGCAAAAGCTGACTTTAACAGCTGCTAGGTTAAACATTGGTCTATTATGTAACATTTTTTCTACTGAACTTTACAGTTTGAAGTTTTCTTAAGATGTACACAAAAAAAATAGTAATATTTATACTATGATAAAATGACTAAATATTTGATTTTTCGATTTTCGCCCCATAGTGCAATGGGACATAATAAGCCACGAGGATCAAACAAACGAGAGGCTATGGACAAGATGTTACGCTTTGTTGGTTTTAAGGAGGCAAAACTATCCACGTCAAGATGATATTTGAAAACATCCTGTTAAGGTGCCCAACGCATTCCAAGCGTTTTAACAGAGCTTTGCTCATACATTTTTATCGAAATTTCCTCACTGGCGTCACTTTCACCAGACTGATTCCGACAATTAGAAGCCCACTTGGCCAGTGGAAACCCTCCTGAGTGCAATATCTCAGTTACTTGGCTGCAGATGGTGTCCAGTTCTGTTACACTGTCTGCACCTGCCAGCATGTCGTCGACGTAAAAGCAATTTTTAATCACTTCCGAACCAATGGGATGTGATTGTGAGTGTATTTTTGCCAATTCACTCCACAGAATAAGTTGAAAGTCTCTGTCTTCCTCAGAAACATTTATCTGCCTATACATTTTTGAAATGTCAGCAATTACGGCATACTTGTTCAACCGAAAGTTGAGCAGTGTTGAATTCAACTCCCTCTGAATAGTAGGCCCCACCATTAGTGTTTCGTTAAGTGAAACTGCTGTTGAAGTTTTGCTTGATGCGTCAAAAACAACACGAAGTTTGGTTGAGGTACTCTCAGGTCTCAGAACGCATTGATGAGGAATATTGTTTAATCTTATAATTGTTAAACATAAATTTTCCACTAGAGCCTCAGATAAGCCCTGTCTTAGAATAGTTTCACTATTGTCACATACTTCGATTTGCTGATAGGCCGTAGACCTAAGTAAATAAAGTCTGCGAACAGATACGGAGTCTTCACACCATCTGCGTATGAACAGAAGTCGACGCCATCTGCAGCCGTATGCAGACGATAAGTATTGATTGTTTAGGTTACTGTATCGATATCCTCAATATCGATACCTCCTTTCGATCGGCTTGCCACCACTTTGTTTGGCGTTGCCAGTTGGATGCAACAATACTCATTGTTACATTCGGTCATCCTTATCACTGTCGTCTAACCCAGACGACAACAGCTCTTCGTTTTGGTCAACGTATTTCCACAATTTAATGTTGTCGGTACTTGTTGAAGTTACAGCTGGACCTTCCACCTGAGCGGCTTTCTTGACATCGAATCGACCGTTGCGTTTCACTTTTGTGATCTCGTATGGACCAAGAAAAGTACTTGCAAGCTTTTTACCCGCAACAAACTGAGTGCGTCGTATTGCCACTAAGTCGCCTTCCTTATAGCCATATTTGTTCTTTCGGTTCTTGTCGTAGTTCTCCTTGTATTTCTTCTGAGCCAACAGAATTTTCTTCTTTGCTTCCTCGCGTACTTGCAGCCTCTCTTTGTCGAACTCGTCAACTAATTCCAATTCCAACATTGATGTAATCTTGTCGCTGATCTTGCAGTGCATTGATACTCCAAACATTAGTTCGAACGGGGTCTTTTTTGTTGAGCAGTGGACATGCGAATTGATTGCTGTACTTGGGGCACATATTTATACCATTTCGAGGTATCGTCTGCAGAAAGCTTACTGATAATCGACAAAATGCACCTGTTGACACGCTCTATTTGTCCATTGCCACGAGCGACTCCTGTTGTTGTCGAAACGTGCTCGATCCCATTGTCCTTGGCGTAATCAGCAAAGTTATTTGAGGTAAAAGCGACACCATTCCAAAAATGAAATTATATTGTTTTGCCGTCGCATCCATGGGTCCTAAATGATCGACGTGAAGAGTGTGAAGCGGCTTGTCTCCTTTCTCTATGCAATACAGATGGCCTTCTTGTTACCCAACTTCTTATTGACAATAATACATTTGATGTATGCATTGATTATCTGGGAAACTTTTCTTTCCATGTGTGGGATCCAAAACTGTTGCTGCAAGGCGTGCAAAGTTTTCTGCAAGGCGAAATGACCATTATTGTGTGCATCTGCGATTATCTCGTGCTCCATCTTCTTGGGTACCACCAGCAGTTCATTTCCCCCGACGTGTTTGTATAGGACTCCACCTTTAAGTACGTATACAAAGCCGTCGTATGGACGAGATTTCATTATTTCAAGAATTGCTTTAATGTAATCGTCCTTCTGCTGAGCGGCTTTAAGACGCGTTGAGATCTCCGATGATATAATGAACACATCCTGAGGATAACGACTTAGACAGTCGACGTGCTTCATTTTGTCTCCAGGTCGGTGCTCCACTTGAAAATCAAAATCCTGCATTGATAAAATCCATTGAGCAACTTCGCGTGGTATATCCTTCTTCTTTACAGTTTGAGTAAAAGCAGCGCAGTCGGTTACCAGCGTGAATTTAATGCCGAGAAGGTAATAACGGAATTTTTCCATTGCCAGGTACGCAGCTTTCACCTCGAGCACATAGCTATGCCGCTTTTCATCACTTGGAGACGACTTCTTACTCCAGAAAAATGCCGGATGCTGTTGATCTTCGAACTTTTGCATCATTACTGCGCCGAATCCATTCTTAGACGCGTCTGTATGAAGTTCTGTTGGCGCGTCTCTGCTGTATAGACGCAACACAGGTTCACTGGCGAGGGCGTTCTTCAACAAATTCATGGCGTTTATCTCAGCTGTCTCGATCTTAAATACTGCGTCTTTCTTTAACAGATCTGTCAACGGACGGGCAATCTGTGCGTACCCCTTGATAAATTTCCGGAAGAAACCTGTGAGTCCCAAAAAGGATTGGACTCCTTTAATGTTCTTCGGGCTGCCAAACTTCTGTACTGCTTGTGTTTTCTCTTGTCCTGCCCGGATTTTTCCTGCTTCGACTGTGTGCCCAAGAAAACTTATCTTGCTCTGAAGGAAGTGACATTTTTTCCATTTAATCCTTAAATTGTACTTAGCAGCTTCTGCCAGAACTGCTTTCAGCTTCTTGATGCCTTCTTCATTTGATTGTGCATAAATTATGATGTCATCTATGTACAGTTGCATAACGTCCTGATCGATCAAGTGTTGGAAAATGTAGTTGACAAAGCGATTAAATAACGCTGGTGAATTGCAAAATCCAAATGGTGCACGGCAGAACTCAAACAAGCCTTCTCTGGTTACGAAAGCTGTATATTTTCGGCTGCATTCTTGGATTGGCACGTGAAGGAAACTATTTTCCAAGTCCATGACAACGAACACCTTTGCCGCTTGAAGTTTCTCAAGAATGTCATCCATTAACGGCACAGGGAAGCAGTCTTTGAGTACCATCGTGTTGAGCTGGCGAAAATCCACACACACTCTGTTCGTGCCATCCTTCTTCTTGACGATCACCACTCGGCTTGCAAAATTCGAAGTGGACCCTCGTGTAGCCACTCGTCCACTTGCTGCTTTACGACATCACTTTGCACAGGTGTACAGCGGCTTGGCTGATGACGGAACGGCTTCATTTGGCTATCTGGCAGGATCTTCATCCGTACCGGGCATTCAGCCGGTGATGCAGCTGCCCGAAATGATCGATTTGATCAGTGGCACAAACTGTGGGGGAGCATTTATGTTATTTCCGTCTTCAATAATGTTAAAAATACTTAGCTCGTTTGGTTCAGCGCTGTTTGGCCGCGCTGACGCCTCCGCAAATGAAAACTCTTGTAACAGACCGCTTGTAGTTTTTAATGGCGGCACCGGAAAATATGCACCACCATTTTGAAAATCAACTGACCCCTAGCGTATGCAACAAAAATGATAAAGCGCAGCTTTCTATATTATTTCTAATATTGTAATTTTCTGTCCATTAGAACTAACAAATATTCATTTAAATTATAATATATATTTGCATGATAGATAGGTATTAGCTTCTAAAATGATTTCTTTTGCTTCGTCTTGTTCACCATAATTTGTAGAAAAATTTAAATGGCGCCACCTATTGGTGAGAAATCCTTAACTGAATTGGCAACAAAGGCGAGGGTGCAGTCAGCTGCTTGGGCTCAAAGCGGACATTCGTTGGAAGTGGGCGAATATGAGGAAAGAGATTTCCGCAAAACTATGGCCCTAACCCAAAAATGATGGTAGACAGTCTTTCTTTCTCCTCTTGAATCTCAAAGCAACAAGTTGTGTGCGCGTTCTAACCGCTGAAAATTTTTTTTGCAAGTTGGCAATTAGTAAAGTCAGTGCAGTGAAAACTATAATAAAATTATTTTTTTTTGACAACCAGAAATATGGGTGAGTTTTCAACCCACTTTTATATCATTTTAAGTGAAATTATAATTTAATTTTTTTTGGTTAGAAGCCGATACTTAGATACGCCCTTTTCAAGTCGGAGAAAGAAAAAAAATCGTCATATGGTGCCGTTTCTAAAATATAGGTACTTATATCTACTAGTATTTTTTTGTATCTGTAATTAATTTTTGAACAACGATCTCTGATGAATAGACAATAATTTAAAATTTATTTTCTTTTGATTTTTTTTCCCTCATCAGAATCGGCACTTAGTGTTAATTTAATTAAATTTTCCCGAATTTAATAAGAGCCGGAAAATATGCTTGGCTAAAATTAAATTTGCATTTAATTTACTCAAAAAGGCACATATAAAACGGCCAACAACAAAAAGCTCTATAAAGCTACCAAGCACACACACACACACACGCTCATGCAGCGAAGGCCTCTGTATACCAGTCTAAGTCGAGTTTAGAATACGGACGGGCGAAAGAAAATCGAATCGGAAGTGCAAACGTTGATTTTTGATTGCGGAACGGAAAATTTAATCTAATCGGAAACCAAAAAAGCTGAACAGTTTTCCGATCAGTGTGTGCTGTGTTCTTTTTGTGTTTTTCCGTCACATCAGCGTCGTATAACCTTTTCTGTTGGCCCAGTCGACAAAAGAGAGGAGATAAATCTTTATTTGGCCGACTCTTTCAAAAACAATCGTCATATGCTGTTTAGTTATTAATATTGTTAGTTTAAGTGAATCTTAGTTTCTCTCGTTGGTTAATTAATATTAATGTTAAGTGTTTCAAGAATTTATTGAAGTCGCGAGAGGTTGTGGCAATATACAAAGAGAATTTCAAATTACATAGCCCAACCGCGATACGATAAACTAATAGTGTGAAAATTAATTCCTTTTTTTTTTCTAAAAGAAAAGAAAATTCGTGCAAGACCTGTGAAAGAATCAAATAATTTCATATTTATTTATATAAATTATTTGCATTGATTGTTATTGTTTTTGCTTTTTCTTTTGTATTTTGTTTTTGCGTGCCATAGCAATGAGCTTTTGACCATGAGCCCATAGAGCTTTTGCACGTGGGTTGTGTTTCTGTTTTTTCTTTCCACAGCCACAGCAACCAACACAACGAAAAATCTTTTCTAAAAGAAAAGAAAATTCGTGCAAGACCTGTGAAAGAATCAAATAATTTCATATTTATTTATATAAATTATTTGCATTGATTGTTATTGTTTTTGCTTTTTCTTTTGTATTTTGTTTTTGCGTGCCATAGCAATGAGCTTTTGACCATGAGCCCATAGAGCTTTTGCACGTGGGTTGTGTTTCTGTTTTTTCTTTCCACAGCCACAGCAACCAACACAACGAAAAATCTTTCTGCGTGGGCGTTTAATGCAAGCTGTCTCTGTCACTCATGTAAGTCAAAGCATACGCAGAGTAAAAGCTTCTCTTTTGCCTGTGTTATTGTAAGGCTGCAAACATAGTGCGCGCTGAGACGAAGATGAAGACGAAGACGAAGACGAAGCGGAAGACGAAAAACTGCGCAGTACGATTTATATGAATTCGCTCGAATTCGTTCAGAGTACATGCGAAGACGAAGACGAAGATGAAGACGAAACGCAAGCAAAAAGCGTGAACCGGTGCAGTACCGAATTGGAAGATGAATCGCTTGCTGTTTAGCCGTTGTTGTTTTTGTTTTCTTTGCTTTGTCTATGCGCCGAATGTCTTCAAATTTAGTTTCAATTTGTGTTTTGCTGGACACGCACATGTGACAATGTCGGTAAACAATGAGGAGCTAATTGCAGCGGTTTTTGCAAAACGCTGCTTGTGGGATTGGAGCTTAATTGCAAATGAATTGAATCAGGATGGTAAGTAATTTATTATATATTAATATAGAAATACAAAATTAGGAAATTGAAAACTTAAATACTATCAGCATTTCTACGGCTGCAAACATAACTGCGAAAAGTGTCTCTGATTATTCGACCTCTTTTCTTTGAACTTTCCAATATATTTTTTGGTTCGTTGTTAATAAACTTTTCTCCTTCTGTTATGTGAGTATCAAGTTCTTCGAAATCTAATATTGTATTATGCAATATACAAATAGCTTTAACAATAATTTCTGCAGTAGATGGTATCGTTTCAATTGGCTTCCATAATATTCTCCATTTGGAATTAATTATGCCGAAAGCACATTCCACACACCTTCGTGCTCGTGACAAACGACGATTAAAATATTCATTTTCCAAAGTTAAATTTCTTCTGGCATAAGGTCGAAGAACCCAGTCCAATAGAGGATAAGCTTCATCCGCAAGCAAGACATATGGCATAGATATTGTGGTATTTGGCAATTCGGTGTCTTTCGGAAACTTTAGCTCTCCAGAACTTCTCATTTTGTAAATATCTGAGGAAGCAAAGGTTCCACCATCGCTTTGACGTCCATAACCACCAACTTCGATAGTGACAAATTTACATTTTGCGTCAGCAACACTATTGAAAAGAACTTTTTATAGTTATAAAACATTGATCCGGAATTCGCTGGGCATTTTAGACGTATGTGTTTTCCATGTCTCTATCACAATAGAACGAACCGTTGAAGCACCCATTCGAAAGTTAAAAGACAAGGATCTAAATGAAGCACCAGTAGCGAGATATCTAATAAAGACATATAAAAAATATTGTATTTGGTTAAATGCTTAATATCGTAACTAATAAAACGTTTATATATTTTTCAGCTTTATCTTTGAAAAAAAAAATGGAAACAATTGAGAGACACGTTCCGGGCTGAATTAAGGAAACTTCCATCGGAACATTCTGGCGACCCTGGACCAGATACTGTCATTGAGATGGGTTCTCAATGGTGTAATTTTGCGTCTATGATGTTTTTAAAGGACCAGATAAAATGCCGCCAATCTTCTGGAAATTTAAGTCGCCAAAAAAAATGCGATGTACAGGACTTTAATATTGAAGAGGATTTCAACAGTATTGATTTGGAGGTGTCGCAAGAAAACGTCTTTGAAGAAAACGAGATGAGTACGTTTGAAGTGAAATCGTCTACGCCACAGCATCATCATCCTAGAAATCTCAAACGGCGCATTTATAATGTGGAGGATGAAATGATCAATATTGAAAAAAAGAAGCTGGTGCTGTTGGAGCAGAAAACAAAAAACAAGATTCCAGCTGACGAGACATGGCTTTTTTTGTAAGCTTATTGCCACATGTAAAGAAAATGGATTCGCAGACGAAGCTTTTATGTAGAATGGATATTCAAAGATCGGTCTATAATCATGCGTACAATATGGGGCAGTCATTTCAATTCCAAAATGTGCAAAGCCAATCCTCATACATATCTGTACCATCACCGACTGTACTTGACTCTTCGTCAATCCAATTTTCTGATAATGCTTCGTCACCGCAGGAATCAATTCAATCAGGAAATATTATAACTTTCACAAATTAACAAAAAATTTAAAAATTAATTATCTTATAAGAATGTTTATATTGAGAAATGAAAATGAATAAATGAATTAATTTAAATATATTTTGAATAGTTCATTACCTCAATGTCACAATAAGCCTTTCAGCAGGCATGATTGGAGCTCTAATAAAATTGGTCCAATTTTTAATAATTAGTGGCTCAATATTTCTCAAAATGTAGTCGAATGTGCTGATTTTCATTCGGGTGTACGCCACAAATCTGGTTTCATCCTGACGCAGCTCATTATACAAATGATGAAACTCGCCAAACATTTTTCTTCCCAAATTAATTGGATGTATTTTCTTTTTATTGCATTTTAATTTACATTTTAATTTAAAATACTCGTACAAACTTTCTTGTAAAATCAGCTCATCATCTGATGACGAATCCATTGCGACTAACGACAACACGCAACTAATTCGTCTTGCACTATGTACACCTATTAGCTTACTCGCAACGCAAGCAATTCGTCTTCCGCTTCGTCTTCGTCTTCATCTTCGTCTCAGCGCACACTCTGTTTGCAGCCTAAGCTGAGCATCGGCCGCTCTTTAGGCTGCGCGCACATTGAGAGCGGAGAGCGGAGCGTACAGCGGAGCTTAGAGGCGAGCTTATCCCGCAGATAAAACAAACACACTGCTTGCATGAAAGCTCGCACACTGAGAGTGGAGTTGATTCGATAAGCTTTAAGCTACGCTCCTCTCTGTTTGATCGATCAAGCATGTTTGTTTATTCAGCGGCTGAGATGAGCTTTTTCATTATTATTTGAAATGGATCCGGAAACACTTATCAGTGAAATTGTGCAAAACCCACCAGTGTGGGATAAAAAGCATAAAAATTATGCGAACAGAATAATCACTGAGAGGATTTGGGATTCTATTGCAATATCATTAAACGCATCAAGTAAATATAAGAGAGTTTTCGATTTTCGGTTAACTTTAATTCTAAAGAGAGCTTTCGGTTTTCGGTTAACTGCAATTCTAAAGAGAGTTTTCGATTTTCGGTTAACTGTAATTCTAAAGAGAGCTTTCGATTTTCGGGTAACTGCAATTCTAAAGAAAGCTTTCGATTTTCGGTTAACTGTAATTCTAAAGAAAGCTTTCGATTTTGCTTTGCATAAAAGTACAGTATCGCATATACATTTATATATGTATATTTACATTTGTAATTAACTGCAACTTGTACAGAGAGTAAAGAGACTAAAGAGAATTAAGTTTTAAATTTTGTTCTTCATATATAGATAACGTTTATTTATGTATGTACATATTAACGAAACAATTTTCTTAAATATTCAGTTTAAATACAAAATTTTATAAATTTTAATTTTATAAATAATACTTTAATTTACAAAATAGATAATTATAAATAAATAAATTAAATTAAATAAGTTAATTAATAAATAATAATAATAATAAAATAATAATAAATTAAAATTACAGTAAATAAATTAAAATAATAAATTAAATTAAAAAAATTAAATGTAATAGTATTTTAAAATTAATAGTAATTTTTAAGCAATAATAAATTTTAATTAAAGTAATCTACAAATGATTCTCTTATTTCCTTGGCTTCATTTCCCGATCTGTTGTTCTTTCTTGATTTATTTGTATTATTTTCTGTATTATTTTGTTCTTCGTCTTCAAACGTGTATAGATAACACTGTGTTACAAAAAAAAATCAAAACGAAACTTCTGGGATGGGACATAGCGTAGGTTGTAGGTATAGATAAATACATTTTTTTTGCATACTAGAATTTTTTGGTGCACATCGAAATTTTGAATAACGGTACAAAAACCGTTTTTTCGTACTTGCAAATATCCACCGATTTTCATTTTCTTACCAGTTTTAGATAGAAGAAACTTAGGTCTTTAAACGTGCCATACATGACTTAACAGGTTTCATTTCCTATATTGGAGTATTTGATAGGTAAACTAATTTTTTGTTGGTTTTTTTACAACTTTTTTGACTTTGGTGATGTTTTCGAACACTATTTTGGTATAAACCCGTTATACTTGTTTTATTATTTGAAAAGAATACTTTTTTACGAGTAAAACGTGAGTCCATTTTCTAAAATCGGATAATAATTCGCGAAGCTATAATAGATTTTCTGAAACAGAATTGCTCAAAATGTTGATATTTTCGCCATTATTGCGCCATTTCCCCATCCCCTCATATTCCATTTGTAGTTGCGTCGTTAGCAAAGTAGCTAGCAAACGAGTTTTTTTCCATGACTTATTTTCTAAAAAAATTAATAACTCAGGTAAATATCCCTCGATTTTAATAAACTAAGAAGCAGAATACGTAAAATTAAATGTGTTTTGAAACTACATACCAAAAAGTAGTTGCTTTCTACAAATTTAACTTATTAATTTACGTTCAAAGTTGGGTAATGTCGCAAAAAACTGAAAAAATGCATATATTTTTACATGTAGCTCCCTCAATATTTATCCGATATTGCAGTGTAATACACCGTTAGAAAGGTGTTACTTTTCACTTTCCAACGACGTTTTTACGACGAATTTATTGTAAGACGCATAGTTTAGGACATAGAATTTTTAGACTCCATCAACCTCGAAGAAACGGTTTTTGTACCGTTATTCAAAATTTCGATGTGCAACAAAAAATTCTAGTATGCCACAAAATTATATTTAACTATATCTACAACCTACGCTATGTCGCATCCCAGAAGTTTTTGGACTGTCACACAGTGTAATCTGTGATCTGCTCACTATCAATTATTATGTTGTGCAGCAGACACATAGTTTTAATTAATAAAATTGCCGTATGCGGAACAACATCAATTTCTCTTTTTAATAAGCGCCACTTTAATGTCAAAATGCCAAAAGCGCACTCGACGCAACGCCTAGCAGAAGATAGTCTTTCATTGAAAATTTCAGTTCTTTCATTTAACGATCTTCTTGGAAATGGCCTCATTAAATATTTGGTTAAAGGGTAGGCCTCATCACCAACAAAAACATAGGGTGTTGCAAAGTTTGCAAATGGCAAATTATTTGGCTCGGGAATAATGAGCAAATTGTTTCTAACCGCTTTTTGAAATTTTGACGCTGCGAAAATGCCGCCGTCGCTTTGACTGCCTTTAAAGCCAACTTCAATAAATATAAATTTGCAATTTGCATCTGCAACACCCTGCAAAACTAAAGAAAAACATTTTTTATAATTAAAATATTCGGATCCGGAATTATGCGGGCATGTAATTCTAATGTGCTTGCCGTCAATTGCTCCAATGCAATTCGGAAATCGACTTTTTTCATAGAAATCATGAGCAATGTTTAGAAAATCGCTTGTGCTTGGTACTGCCAAGTGTTTTTTGTGAAAAGTTTCCCAAATTGCTTGACACACTTCAGGTATGATTTTCCTTAGAGTACTTTCTGCAATTCGAAAACTGAATGACATTGCTCTAATTGACATCCCAGTTGACAGATATCTGTAATATATAATTTTTATTCAACAATTTCAGAAGTCGATTGCAAGAAAAAATTTAAATACTTGAAGGATGAATATCGGAAGGCGCTGCGGAAGATTCCTCAAGCAGCATCAGGAGCTGCAGCAGAGGAGACACACGTTCCGAAATTTAAATATTTCACCCTAATGAGCTTCCTGCGAGACGATTCGGCATTGACAGGGGACAGCAACATTGAACACATATTGGACGTAATTACATTATTGGACGACACAACAATGACAAGTTTTCAGTATAATGATGACAGTACTGAACCGATGACTACCCATCAACAGACTACTACAAAGCAACAGAACAAACAACAAGTAACTAAACGCAAGACAAACGAGGACGACGCATACTTGGACATAGAGCAAAAAAAACTTAAACTTTTGGAGACAGACATCGAACGATCACATAACGAAGACTCGGACGACTTACAGTTTTTTAAAAGTCTTTTACCTTTTTTAGAAAATGTTCCCCCCCTCCAAAAATTACAATTTAGATCTAATTTAATAACCAACTGAATCGAAATAACAAAACAGGAGGAGTTAAAAAAATCTGTTAATATTATTAATATAGACTTAAACTAATTACACAACACATTACACATACATACATTTAACATATACTTATACTCATACTCATAACATATACACTACTTACATAAATAAATTGTTGGATTTTGCAAAAAAAAAATTATTTGATTTCATTTAAATTATTTCATACCTTATTGTAGCTAAAAGCCTTTCTGTAGGTGAGATTGGCTTTCTAAAATTAGTTAGAATCTTTTGAATTTTGTCATTCACCCCACTTAAAATATAATCGAATGTTTCGATTCTCATTCGCGAATATTCGTAAAATTTTATGGGAAATTCTCGCAATTGAGCATACAGGTGGTGGAATTCGCCCAACACTTGTCTCTCTTTATACACTCATGGACAAAATAATAGGTGTGAATTTTATTTTGTGTTCAACAGCTTATTTTGCATATATTTTTCCATCAATACAAAAAAACGCAATGAGAATTTCATAACTTATACTAATCATAATATAATAAAAAAATCATTGGCCTTAAAAGCTTTCAAATAAAATAAATATTAAATAATTTCATGAAAAACTCAAATTTCAGCTGGCCACAATAATAGGTGTAATCATTTAATTTTATTAATTACATCGAAATTTTGCCAGTTTTGGTCCCGTTTGGTATAATGCTCTTATATCCCAGTTTATACCCTGTGTATCCGCCATTATTTTGCAACACTTTAGCCATTCTTGTAGGCATAGATGAAATTAGCTTCCTACATGTTCCGATTGGAATACTGTACCAAGCTCTTAGGATATTTTCCCATAGTGGGGTTTTATTTTGGCAAACAGTTTTTCCGACTTCTTTTTTAAGCTCTCCCCAGAGGTTCTCAATGGGGTTGAGGTCTGGGGATTGACTTGGCCACTCGAGAACGTCCACCTTATGCTCTTGGAACCAATCCTTTACGAATTGGAATGAGTGATTCGGATCGTTATCCTGCTGGAACTTCCATAAAAGTGGCATGTTATCCTTGGCAATTGGTAGCATTACCGTCTCCAATATATCTTTATAAACAAATCTGTCCATAGTACCATAATCAGATGTATCGGACCAACACCTTCCCATGAAAAACAGCCCCATACCATGAGGCTGCCACCTCCGTGCTTTACGGTTTTTTGGGTGAACCTAAAATGAAATTCTTTTCCCTTAGGCCGACGAACATTCCTTTTGGCATCATTTCCAAACAAATTTATCTTCGTTTCATCACTCCAGAGTATATTTCGCCATTTTTCTCACCCACCGGTCCGCACCAGGTTTTGCGATCCAATGCAAATTTTTTCCTCATCTGTAAATTTGCAGATCGAAGCAATGGTACTTTACGGGCAATTTTACCGGGTAGATTTGACTTTTCTAAGCGTCGCGACGCGACGCGTCGCCTGACGGTTCGTGACGATATAACGTTACCAATTTCACTGGTGATTTTCCTGGAAGGCAGGAACGGGTCGCGTTCAGCCAATGTGACGATGTAATTGTCGGTCTCTGATCAGGTTTTTCGGGGGGCACCTCGCGTTTCTACCTTTGGTTTAAGTTTTAATGCATTTGTGGCAAAGTTTTCTGAACGTTTCATGATCGTGGCAATATATTTGTACGATTTTCCTTCATTTCTTAGTCTTTGTACAAGTCTTTTCTCCTCCGCACTTCAGTGACGCCCACGACCCATCTAGTATAATTTTATTTATAATTAAACTCATATTTAGTTGCACTTTCTTGATAACTTACTTTCTGCAACCAAAAAGTTCTACTAACTTATTGAAACTTAAAGTTTTTCTACACACACCTATTTTATTGACCAGCTTAATTTAGTGTCTCAGCAAATACCCACTTGGTAAATTTTATTGGCCACAAAATTAAATCGGGAATTTACCAAATTCACACCAAAACATTGTAACCATATGTAAAAAATATTATGTTTATGTAGAAAACGTTGTGTACACATTTTATATCGGTAAATTAAAAGTTGCAGTGTTCACACCTATTATTTTGTCCATGAGTGTATATGGGATGCACCCAAATTTCTCTCGTTTGTTTCCTTTTTCTTCTATACCGTTTACTTCGTTCGGTAAGTATAAATAGCCGCAGCCTGTTCGAAACCATATTGAGAGACAAGCAATGAGAGACTAGAATTAAAATGAGCATCAGCTTCAGCTTAAGCTTTCTGTGTGCGCGGCATAAAAACTTGCTCTCGCCCAAGGTGAATTTACTATTAAGGTGACGTCGTCCGATGTGGTGGGGTTACAATCAATTTTTCACCTCTCTCTCTCTTCGCTCTCAGAGAGAGCTGACAGAAAAGCAAATGCCTGCTTAAAATAAATAAAACGAGATAATTCAAAATAGTTTATAATATTTTAATGCATAACAAAAACAATATTATCAAAAAATTGAATATAAAATAAATGAAATGAATAAAAATTAAATAAAAATTAAATTAAATTAAATCAAAATTAAATAAAATTAAACAAAAATTCATATGTTAATATATTTATGTTACTATAAAATAAACATAGTCAGAGTCATTGAAATGGCTGGCACAAATTCGACTATGACTTGTAAATTGAACGCTCCTTGACCAGAGCTCCCTTCTGCTTTCGTCACGTGGCACTAAAACGTTCCTTCCCGAAGTTCTCTTACGGCAGAGCATACAATATGTTGTAGTCATTTTTAGATCTACTGAGCAACAAAATAATACACACTGTTAATAAAATAATTGCAGATTATAATAATAATAAGTTTATTCTTTTCTTTCTACGAGTTTATTCGTAAAGAAGAAGACAATAAAAAAAACATGCGATACACAACCTCTTTCGACAACGTTTGCAGGCATACTGTCAAATGTTTGTAACCCCGAAAGAGAGCAGCTGTGGTGACAACGTCACCTACTTAGTAAATTCACCTTGCTCTCGCCGATATGCTCTGACGTGATAAGCTCGCCTCTAAGCTCCGCTGTACGCTCCGCTCTCCGCTCTCAATGTGCGCGCAGCCTTATATCGCGCATAAAAAGCAAAGAGAGAGACGAGTAAAAGCTTTACTTTTATATTCTTAATTCAAGTGCCTTGACCTATATTTCAGCAAGCACAAGCAATGCAAACGATCAGCTGTTTGCACAATTAAAAGCCAATACATTAAAGCACAAAGTAAATACAATCTTGCTGCCTGAATAGGCTTAATTCTATTTAAATAATTTTTTTTCGCGGGATTCAAAATTAATTTTCGTATTTATCTCAATCGTATCTTACTCCCAATATTATAAATAATTATTAATATAAAATATTTATATGCATGCCCATATTTATTAATTTATATATAACTAGGGGGCTCAACCCCCTGCTCGCTTCGCTCGCCAACCCCCGCTCGCTTCGCTCGCCATCCCGCAGGTCGCTTCGCTCGCAAAAATTTAAAAGAACTTCTTTAGTTGTCCGGCTTAACAAATAATTATATTATAATAATCGCTCTCAAAATTGAAAAGAAGGTCCTTAGTAGTCCGCTTTAACAAATTTATATAATATAGCATTTTTTGTAAAAAAAAAACGGAAATATTTAACTTCCGCGGTTTTAATGTTTCCTATTTGCAATTGAACTTTGGCTAAAAGTCAGATTTAGTGATTTGGCGGGAAAAATCCAGATTTGGCGGGAAAAACAAAATTTGGCGGGAAAAGGCTAAATTTGAGGAAAAGTCAAAATTAAGCAAGAAGATTTAATCTGTGAGTTTTGTAAGAATATCTCATACAACAACAGCTTTTGATTCTAAAGGTTAATTTGCATCCGATTGTTTCTATGGCAGCTATATGATATAGTAACCCGACTTTGACCAAATTTGGCCAGGATGTTAGAGACAGCCCCAAACATACAATCTGTGAGTTTGGTTGAGATGTCTAAAGAAACAATAACGTTTTTCATACTAAAGGTTATTTTGCATCCGATTGTTCCTATGGCAGCCATATGATATAGTAATCTGACTTTGACCAAATTTAGTAAGAATGTAAGAAACAGTCCCAAACATATAGTCTGTGAGTTTGGTTGAGATATCTTAAGAAACAAAAAAGTTTTTCATACAAAAGGTTATTTTGCATCCGATTGTTCCTATGGCAGCCTTATGATATAGTAATCTGACTTTGACCAAATTTGGTAAGAATGTAAGAAACAGTCCCAAACATATAGTCTGTGAGTTTGGTTGAGATATCTTAAGAAACAAAAAAGTTTTTCATACTAAAAGTTATTTTTCATCCGATTGTTCCTATGGCAGCCATATGATATAGTAATCTGACAGTGACTAAATTTGGTAAGAATGTAAGAAACAGTCCCAAACATATAGTCTGTAAGTTTGGTTAAGATATCTTAAGAAACAAAAAAGTTTTTCATACTAAAGTTTATTATGCATCCGATTGTTCCTATGGCAGCCATATGATATAGTAATCTGACTTTGACCAAATTTGGTAAGAATGTAAGAAACAGTCCCAAACATATAGTCTGGGAGTTTGATTGAGATATCTTAAGAAACAAAAAAGTTTTTCATACTAAAGGTTATTTTGCATCCGATTGTTCCTATGGCAGCCATATGATATAGTAATCTGACTTTGACCAAATTTGGTTAGAGTGTAAGAAACAGTCCCAAACAGTTTGGTTGAGATATCTTAAGAACCAAAAAAGTTTTTCATACTAAAGGTTATTTTCATCCAATTGTTCCTATGACAGCTATATGATATAGTCATTCGACTTTGACCAAATTTAGTCAGAATGTAAGAGACAGTACCAAAAATATAATCTGTGAGTTTGGTGAGATATCTTAGGAAACAAAAAAGTTTTTCATACTAAGCAATTCCGTGACCTTTGACCCCGATTTAACCCACTTAGAGGTTGAATTTCGCAAAACGCCGTCTTATTGCACGATGAAATTATCTCATCTATGTTGTGTGCAAATTTCAGCTTTCTATCTTTTACCGTTTGGGCTACACGTTGATTCTCAGTCAGTCAGTCAGTGAGTCAGGACAAAGAGTTTTATATATATAGATAATTGTATCTTAATTTATAATAGTCCTCATTTACAGCAGCTCATAGATACTTGAAAATGTTTTGTTATTAAGTCTGTCTGTCGCAATGTTTTTTTCTCTTGTTAAGATTGTAAATATAATTATGTTCGCTTAAATTCTGAATTATTTTTCTGGAGCCATGCATTTCCGAGAGGAGGGGAGTTAGCCAATCCAAGGCTATGTTTGGGATCCTGACCAAATTGTTTAATTGGTTAAACACAGGATCATGGTAGGGAGGGCGAGTGCATCAAACACCAATGCACCGATAACAAATAGCCCAATTTTCTTTTGTCCTTAATCTGTTGTTTTCCTTCTCCTGTACTACTCCTAGTTTCCCTCCTATTCCCCTCAGTTTTGTAAAAATAGTATGCGATCTTTTAATGGAATATAATATGATGAATTGGAGCAAAGTAACCGTCGGTTAAAACAATATCCCACTCTCATGTCGTTGAGCAATAGCTGTGGAAGCAAGCGCATACTCCGTTCCAGGATTACACCCCCATCCGCTCTCAACAAAAGCGATCGTTATTCGTTACACTCTCCTTCATGCAACGTCAGACAAAACCTTGACGCAAAATCGAATCCGAGCAGGCCGTCGTTCGCAATGTTGTGGTCCGGAACCACTACAAATTTTTGGTCAGTTTTGATGCCATCTACGCGTACGACACCAACGAACATTCCCAATGGTAGAGTTTTGCAATTTCCTAGGCCACGCAAAACAGAATGACACTTCTCCAGTGTAACATCAGTTAACTTCTCGAACACACATTGACGAATGATAGTCACATCCGAGCCGGTGTCGACTAAGCATGCCACTTTGACGTTGTTTAGCAGAATCACTTTGAGGCGTTTGTCCTCCTTCACGACGTTGACACTCTTTGTTGTTTCTGGACAATTCTTTGAAATATGTTCGACGCCTTCACACTTAAAACATTTCGTTTCAGCTTTGCAATCTTTCCTCATGTGGTCAACAGAGCCACAATTAGAGCAACGTGTACTCTTTGCGACGGACGTGTTATTCTTGCCACCACTGTACGGCTTGTTTTGCTTCTCGCTGCCACACTTGCGCTCATAGGTGTCAAACTTCTCCTTCAGCTCTTGATACGTCTTGCATCCGTACAATCCAAATTTGTACTCCGTTTTTATATCCAGACCATCTACGATATAGCCAAGTACTGATTCTTCATCCAATAATCCTTGCGCAGCTATTTTCTTCATATTTAACACATATTCGAGAAACTTCTCTTCTTTTTTCATCTTTCTCTCGCTTAGTTTTTCGTGTTTGTCAGCGCTTCTTAGCGTACGCTTGAATTCGGCTATTAGTACGCTTTTCAAATCAGTGTAGTTATTCACAACCACCGATTCTAAGAACAGTTTTGCCAATTTCGTCATCTTTCCACGTGCTTGCACATATCTCTGTTTTTCGTTGAGTTCATATGCGTCGGCATTCTGCTCGAAATTGGTGAACCACTGTTCTACTGGCATATTGTCGCCATCATAGTCCGGCACGATCTTATGGAATTTTTCTGCAGCAATTCTTGGCTCTCTCTGCGTAATTTCATCAGCTTGAATTTTTAATGTAAGCAACTGTATTATTTGTTGCAAACTTCTGCTATTTTCCTCCTGCATTCTTTCGATGTTAACCTTACTTTCAGCTTTCTTGCTGCCGCTTGCTTCGCCTTCTAATTGCATTCTGTCTATTCCTTGCTCGTACATTTCTGCATTTCGGCTAGACTGCTTGTGTGAACGTAATACTGCACCTTGTGTCTTTTTCTCCTCTTCTTCGCCCATGCTTTCGTATTCAGAAGATGACGAAATTTTCTGCGTAATTTCGCAATTCGGCGAATTGACTTCTTAGCTGACTCCAAATGCGATTCGGACGGTTGAGCCCCCAAATGTAGGATGTTTTATTAATCCAATAGTTAATTATTATAAATTATAATATAATGTTTGTAGAATAATGAATGGCGTGTTAGCAGCAACAACAACTTTAAGACAGTAGCAGCAAAACGATGAAAAACAGCAACTTGAAGACCGCAGTAAATCTCGACAAACAGCATCTTGATGATTAACCTCCGCGACGTACAGCTCTCGACTTTTAACTAGTACTCCGGACTTTTTAATCCGCACAACCTTTTTTATCCACGACGACGACTTTTTTCTTCTTACGACTTGACTACTTTTCGGCTTTTCTCCATCTGTACTTTGTATCGATATCCTCAATATCGATACCTCCTTTCGATCGGCTTGCCACCACTTTGTTTGGTGTTGCCAGTTGGATGCAACAATACTCATTGTTACATCTATATATATAAAACTCTTTGTCCTGACTCACTGACTGAGAATCAACGTGCAGCCCAAACGGTAAAAGATAGAAAGCTGAAATTTTGACACAACATAGGTGAGATAATTTCATTTTTGCGAAATTCGACCTGTAAGTGGGTCAAAATCAAGGTCAAAGGTCACAGAATTGCTTAGTATGAAAAACTTTTTTGTTTCTTAAGATATCTTAGCCAAACTCACAGATTGTATCATGGAGACTGTCCTTTACATTCTGACCAAATTTGGTCAAAGTCGGATGACTGTATCATATAGCTGCCATAGGAACAATCGGATGCAAAATAACCTTTAGTATGAACAACTTTTCTTTTTCTTTTGTTTCTTAAGATATCTCAACCAAACTCACAGATTGTATGTGTTGGGACTGTTTCTTACATTCTGGCCAAATTTGGTCAAGGTCGGGTTACTATATCATATAGCTGCCATAGGAACAATCGGATTGAAAATAACATTTAGTATGAAAAACTTTTTTTGATTCTTAAGATATCTCAACCAAACTCACAGATTGTATGTTTGGGGCTGCCTCTAACATTCTTGGCCAAATTTGGTCAAAGTCGGGTTACAATACCATATCCCCCCAAAAAAACCTCTTTACGCGGTAAAAGTCTAGTGACGAAAACATTTCCATGCCACAAAATTTCTGATATCCAATTTTGTGACGAAATATAATTAATTTTTTATATATGTTAATTTATTATATACTAGGGGGCTCCGCCCCCTGCTCGCTTCGCTCGCCAACCCCCGCTCGTTTATTATATATGCCAAAAAAAAAATTAATATACATACAAAGTAAAAAAAAAATTGGCATTCGGCACTGCGCAAAAAGTTATTTTTTAGGTGCAAGGAAGCTGAAGCTTTTTGCGTGCGCAAAGTGCCGATATGCCAAATTTTTTTTTACTTTGTATGTATATTATATTTTTTTTTTGCCATATAGAATAAAACGAGCAGGGGGTTGGCGAGCGAAGCGAGCAGGGGGCGGAGCCCTCTAGTATATAATAAATTAACATATATAAAAAATTAATTATATTTCGTCACAAAATTGGATATCAGAAATTTTGTGGCATGGAAATGTTTTCAGTCACTAGACTTTTACCGCGTAAAGAGGTTTTTTTGGGGGATATCAGAAATTTTTGCAATCGCCTCTGCTTTAGACAAAACTACTTTGTCAAAAGGAATTTAGTGTTTATAGAAAATAAACATAAAAAACAATTTTTAGAAAAATTGCTCACGCTGGGAGTTGAACCCGCGTCTCCCGAACATATCAAACTTGACGGAAACTTAGCACCTTAGACAGATCTGACTACAGCGATTCTTTATTTTGCAGCTTAGATTTCTGCCAACACCCTTTTAAAATTGAAAAACATTAAAAAAAAACCTATTCGGATCATCTACTAACAAATTAATTGCATTTAATAATAAAAAAAAAAAAAGTTTTGGCCGTGTCAGAACTCGAACCCGGAGACGACCCGAACTGAGAATTCATGCAAAAATCGGACGCACTACACAATGCGCCACTGACGATCTTTAAGAACGACCGTCTAATTATAGATTTCATTGTTACTGGACTGTTCGTCAAATGTAATTGCTGCTGCCGTCCTATTCCAATTCAAAGTAAAATGTATAAATAAAATTAATTTACAGAGAGACAATAATGCTTAACTCATTTGAATAAATTAAAGTCGCGTTGTCACATAACAAAACTAAACAGTCTGGCAGCACTGGTTATTTTTGCATCACATAAATATAACATATGCTTCTGGCATTGTTACTTTGCTGGGAAATTTTCAATATGCGCACCCAAAATTTTTAAAAACAAATAATATTTATATCAAAATCAGTTTACGCAAATATAATATAATTGCATTTAAAAATTTAAATCAATGTTTAGTCCGTGCCAGAATTCGAACCCCGACCCCAAGCTGAATTGGACGCATGCAAAAATCGGACGCTCTACACCATGCGCCACTGGCGATCTCTAATAACGAATGTCAAATTATAGATTTCATTGTTACTGGACTGTTAGTCAAATGTAATTGCTGCTGCCGTCCTATTTTGCAATTCAAAGTAAAATATATATTTAGTTAATTGGTTATATCTTCCAAACCAATCAACAAAAATTTATGCATGATAATCATCTACTAACAAATGAATTGCATTTAAGAAATAAAAAAAAAAAGTTTAGTCCGTGCCAGAATTCGAACCCGGATCCCGAGCTGAGAATTCACGCAAAAATCGGACGCTCTACACTATGCGCCACTGGCGATCTTTAAGAACGACTGTCAAATTATAGATTTCATTGTTACTGGACTGTTAGTCAAATGTAATTGCTGCTGCCGTCCTATTGCAATTCGTAAAGTAAAATGTATATATTTAGTTATTGGTTATATCTTCCAAACCAATCGACTACAATTTATGCATGATACATCAAAAAACGCGAAATTGTACAAACTATAACATATTGAAAATTAAAAAAAATCGTTAGCGGCGTTTTCTCAAAAACCGCCAAAATGTGGAGAAAAATACCTTATTTCACCTGTAGCTGTTTACCTATTTACCTAAAAAAAAAACTTTGAAGGTATGCCTAAGAGCCCTTCGAAATACCTTTTCAACGTAATATAGATCACATCTGTAGCTTCCATCGTTTGGATGCTATGGCGGTTTTAAGTTTGGCGGTTTTTAGCGATTTCCCGCTAAACTAGCGATTTTTCGGAAAAGTCGTAGAACAAACGTTTCTAGATTATTTAGCAGGAACAAGTCCTCATTCAAACATTTAAGCTAAATTAACGATTTGATCCAAACAAACAAACAAACAAACAAACAGACTGACTTTTCATCTCATTTTTGGAAGGCCACCAAAAATTTCAAAATTAATTATCTTTTGAACGAGTAGTCGGATTTTTATGAATAAGGTGTTATTCGACGCGTATTTTTGAGTAGAATATTATAAAATTAAAAAAAAATGCAAAAAGGCTCCAACGGCCCCATTAGCACCAATAATTTAAATTTTTCCCCTCCCACTTACACCTGTTTATCTCACGAACCAGGTAAGTTTCCAAAAGTCTTGGTATGCACATTTGTAAGTTAAGTTGATACCTTTCGGTCGGTATATAACTTGACCTGATCGGACAGTCATAGCAAATTTTCCATTCTTCCTGTGTATATCTGCTAGTCGCCTTCGCACCCTTCGTGCTGCTTTCGTCACTAGCGCGGACTGCCGTCCGCAGTGATAGCTGCCATAGGAACAATCTGATGCAAATTAACCTTTAGAATCAAGAACTCTGTTGTTGTATGGGATATTCTTAGAAAACTCACACATTAACTCTTCTTGCTAAATTTTGAATTTTTCCTCAAATTTAGCTTTTCCCCACAATTTAAGCTTTTCCCGCCAAATATGGATTTTTCCCGCCAAATCACTAAATCTGACTTTTAGCCAAAGTTCAATTGCAAGGAGGAAACATTAAAACCGCGGACAGCGGAAGTTAAATATTTCTCTTTTTTTTTACAGAAAATGCTATATTATATAAATTTGTTAAAGCGGACTACTAAGGACCTTCTTTTCAACTTTGCGAGCGAAGCGAGCAGGGGACGGACCCCTTATATTGTATTAATTTGCTAAACCGGACAACTAAAGAAGTTCTTTTAAATTTCTGCGAGCGAAGCGAGCTGCGGGTGTGCGAGCGAAGCGAGCAGTTTAAGTTTATTAAGCTGGACAACAAAAGACCTTCTTTTCTTTTGCGAGCGAAGCGAGCGGGGGTTGGCGAGCGAAGCGAGCAGGGGGCGGAGCCCCCTAGTATATATATAAACTTATGTTATACAATTATAAGATTGAACAAATATAGTAATGCTGTTCGAGAGGAGCAGACTTCAGAATGGACATACATATGTCCCAAATCCAAATACTCTTTCATGAAGTCATGATACATACGTGGGGACTAACAAAAGTTCGGTTAGTCGACCCGAAAAAAAATTCGAAATTTTTTTTTTTTTTTTTTTTTTAATCTTCGTCTTTTTTCATTTTCTCCACATATTTGCCATTGATTTCAATGCATTTCTTAAGCCTATAAATTTACTTCACAAAACATTCTTAAAAATCTTGCTTTTAAAGCTTTTTAATGGGTGAGTTGGCTTTTCTGACGCTCCATACCATGGACTACTGTTTGATTTCCGGGTCGTATTTATTAAATCAATTTTTGGCACCAGTAACGACTTTATTAAAGTTGCTAGACTTTCCATTTTCAAATTTGTTCAAAAGATATTGGGCAAAATGCATTCAACCTTTTTTTTGGGCCTCATTTAAAATGCGTGGAACCCATCGCGCAGACTTCTTCGTATACATCAGATCTTGATGCCATATTTGAGATACGCCATGGCATTCAAGTCCAGTTCACTAGCAATCATTTCCCGGTTAGATCGAGGGTTTTCGGCAAGTTTTGCTCTCGCTAGGGCCACATTTCTTTCGTCCCTCGAAAATTTTGGTCGACCTTCTCGGAATTCGTCCTCTACAGAAAACTGTCCTGTCTGGAATCTTTGGAAACATTTTGAAATAGTCTTCAGAGATGGTGCAATCGTTTCATAGGCATTTTGACATTCACCAAATATTTTTTCCGGGTTCAGTTTGCATCGAAAACCGAATAAAAAGCTATAATGAATTTCTTTTTGCGTTGGTAGTGGAATTTCATCTGAGGCACCTTCAGCTAATTTGCGTTTTCTAGTGTCCATTTCGTCCGATTTGTTTGTAATTTACAATATAACCTCGTAAAAGTATTGCGAAAGTTTTGACGCTTTTAAAATTTTGAAAAACGATTTAAAAGTCGCTAGCTTACCGAACTTTTGTTAGACCCCTCGTATTTCTAAGGGTTTCATCCCTTGATAACTTGCGCACAAGTTGCAAAAAACACCTTTCAGCTGTTTGAAAGGACAGGCCAAGAACTCTGGGATCGGTCTTGAAAGGAAGATTCACAAAAAGACCAGAAGATAACCGTCTTGCAGTTTTCTTAAAAAAATATTGTTCACAGGCCTGCTGTTCAGCTGTTTGGCGAACAGCCTTCGACTCGATTGGACAGTGATCCAATTCCCAAAAACGATTAACTAATGAGTCGAGAGAACAATTAAAAACTTGAGCTACCGGACTCCCACTTAACTGTCTCCGAGGCACTTTTCCAGTACATTAGCCTGCAACAATCCAGCCGAGCAATGTTTTTTGCATTTTGGGAAGCTCGGAATGTAATATTTTTTGCCCAACGCATAATAATCCACAAGACATTTCTGCTCCCAACAGAACGTCTACCTTAGCTGGCTTATAAAACTCTGGATCTGCCAACTTGATATTTTTTGGTATTTTCCACTTTGATGTCGAAATAGATTGACCAGGCTGAGATGTGGAAATAGACTTAAGTACCCAGCACTCAGCAGAAAAAGTGTGGGAATTCAAACGTGATTGAATTGATGCACAAAATTTATTTTTGCTATCTGTAGTTGCACCACCTACCATTGCGATAGCGAGAGAAGTAGGCTCACGCTTGACGTAATCTTTGTGCCATGCTTTCAGACATCATATTTATTTTAGAGCCACTGTCAAGCAAAACTCGTGCTGGATAGAACTGGATAGATCCGAATCTATCTTTAATGTTCAAGTTTGAGTTTTGACACACTTAAAACGCTGCATGACTGGAATGGCACTAAACGACGGACAAGAATATATATTGTGGTCAGCAGACTTGCAATAAGTACATGCAGACGACGACTTATGACCTCCAGTAGCGCAAGCAAACGAAGATTTCTGTTGCGGCTTTTTAACGTCATTCCGTGGCTTCGTCTTGTCACGAGTTGACTTTTCTGCTGACAAATATTGGTATCTCCTATTTAAATGTTTAGCGCAATCTTCCCAGGACGGCAGCTTGTCATAATCAAGCTGCTCCTCAAATCGAGATTTGGTCACATGGTCCACCTTTGCCATTATGAATAATCATTGCATTGGAAATGTCTTTGTCGTCACCCAAAGACGACAACGATGCGTATATAGCAGACACTGTATCTACAATCGATCTCAAACTCGATGCCGATGGTATATCAAACAATGCTTGGTATATCAAACAATGCTTGGTATATCAAACAATTGGGACACCGTATCAAAAAATATAAGGCATTTATTGTCGTATACTGACTTGAGACTAGCGAGAGCCTTAAAGTAATTACATTCTGTTAGCGGATACGGCTTCACTACACCTAATGCTTCATCTGAAAAACAAGATACTAAATGATTGAATTCTTAACGTTTGTCAGTGAGGTATCATCATCCACTAGACTTTCGAAGAGGCACATAAAAGCCGATGACGTTGATCTCGATGTAGCATTATTTTGACATTTTGTCTTTTTCTTATTCTTTTTGTTTTTCTTTTTGTTTTTGTTGGTCATATAATATATAATATAATAATATATTATATATTTCACATAATTATAATTATTTTGAGAAGAAAATTCTACATTCTACATATTACATAGAATAGATGTGTAATCTATTCACACTAACTAAATAGTAAAAAAAATATTTTTTGAGAGAGAAAAAAGAGAATTTAATCATGCATGCATCACAAGTATTAATCAATTGTATTTAAATCAAAATTATAATGATCAAAAAGTCAAAGTAATTAAGCAATAATCAAATAACTCAACTGTTTAATGTAGTGTGATGAGTGATGAAATTCGTTGTCGTTGTCGTCGTCGTTCTTCTTCTCTTTGTATAATTGCAAAAAATGATGAAATTCGTTGATGTCGTCGTTCTTTTTCTTCAGCTTCTTCATCTTGTAGTTATTATTGTTGTCGTTGTTGTTGTTGTTGTTGTTGTCCAGCCAAATCCATATATATATAATAACGAGTTCCACTTTGGTTTCTTAATAAAAAAAATATAACTTTATTAAATAGAAAACTTAAAGCGAGTTGAACATCGGAGTTTGAGAATAATTCAAGACTAATTGTAAAATGAT
>JBAMBK010000961.1:0-23757 GCA_037043435.1 Drosophila suboccidentalis
TCGCGACGATGGGCGACAAGGTATTGCGATTGGGTGTATCAGTATGTAATAATACACCGGCAATATTCTTTATATTAAATGTTTATTTCACATTCATTTCACACTAATACTAATATTAATAAGAAAAGAAAGCGCGCGTTGCGCTGGCTGATGCTGCTGAATTCGTATTCGCAACTCTACTGTGCTTCTTATTCTGTGTGGCAAAGCGTCACTCAGCACAGGGTTGTATTTCGTCAAAGCTAGTACGCAGCTTCACAGCTAGTACGTAGCTTAAAATAAATTGTAGCGAAGGCGTCGAAACGCCACAGGGCTCCGCCGCTAGATAGACGTCTATCGGTAGCGAGAGGGAAAACGGACGGTTCGTCCAGATCTGGTGGTTGTTGACGTCTTCGTTGCTGCTACGGGATCGGATGGAGTAGACAGCGTGGAGCTAGAGCATTCCGGGACTGGATCATGTGATGTCGTCTGCGTCGTGTTCTGAGTTGGAACTGGCGTTGGTGATAGTTGAGTGTTGTCCATGAATGCAGCTTTAAGTCGATCGATGGATATGTTTACATCTCTCGTCGGCAATCGAACTTTGAAATATTTGCTCTGCTTGTCCATAACCTCAAATGAGCCCTCATACGGAGGCTCCAGTGGCGCTCGTACGCGGTCAACGCGTACAAAAACGTGTGTCGCATGGCTGAGTTCTGGCTGAAGAAACGTTTCCTTCTTTCCATGGCAGGATGTGCTTGTTTGTCCGAGAGATTGCATGCGGTTGCGCAGCAACTTGATGAACTCGGTTTCATTGGGATGATTTTGGTTGGCCGTGACAAACTCTCCAGGAACACGAAGGGATGATCCGAAAAGCATTTCAGCTGGAGAAGCTCCCAAGTCTTCCTTCCATGTACCACGTAGCCCGAGCAATACTAGTGGCAGGACGTCGCACCAGTCGTTGGTCATGTGGCATTTGATGGCTGCCTTCAGAGTCCTGTGCCAGCGCTCCACGAGGCCATTTGATTGTGGATGATAGGCTGTAGTCCGCAAGTGTTTTATACCCAAGATGCGCATTAAACCTGAAAAGATAGAAGATTCGAACTGCCTTCCCAGATCGCTTGTGATATGCAGTGGAACGCCAAACGATGAGATCCAACCATTGAGAAGGGCGGTGGCTACAGTCTCTGCTGACATATCAGGAATTGGGATTGCCGTGGGCCACCTGGAGAAACGGTCGATGCTGTTCGATGTTTTGATGTCGGACCTTACAGAATTCAGTGTGACAGCATAATACCGAAAATCACTAAAAAGTTGAGAGATTGTTGGTCTTATGCTGCTGTAGTCACACTGTTCGTCAGCTGTGAACAACAAACAAATAAATAACATTGAGCACAAAAATAAAGAGAAAATGGACAAAATGGACAGGATAAGAGAAGTAGCAGCGACTAATACCCTAATTATTAAATTAACAATTATTAATTATAAAAATCCCATCAAAATGTTTTTTTTCGGTCAAATCCCACAATATTGACCTCTGTTGCTCCTCTTCAATAAGTCTAATTCGCTCTTTGTGTTCCAAGATCTCAATTTGGCTCTTATTTTGCTGCTTGTTGGTCGCCATTGCTGCTCAAAATGATTTCGACTAGTCGAAACACTGAACGAATCGATGTTTCGAAAGGTCAAAAAAAAAGCTGCCAGCTGTCATTAAACAGTGTTGTAAAACACCCGAAAATTTTCTGAGCTGCCCAAATTTAGGTACTGGATACAAGTGTTTAGAAATAGCCTTACAAAATAATTTCGAGCCAGTTTGCAACCCTTTTTTTATATGGAGTTGACACCTTTCAAACTGAATTTTCAACAACTGGATACTATACGGAAATTATAGAAATTGACAATCAAACAAATAAAAATATTAAGTTATCTCAAAATTGCGATAAGAGAGAAATTATATTAAACGGTAACTATCTTATACATTATCAAAATTGTACAATAAAATTATTTCAACAATCATTTTCAAACGTAAAACATATTTTTCAACAAAGATTTTATTACCCTGTAAACGAACATGTCAACTTCGATCATAAGATTTCATTTAACGATATTAAACTACAACATATTAATAATATTAAGGAAATAGAGGAACTTAAATATCACAAGAAATGTAAATCAAACAATTTCCTCAACAGTTATAATAATTCCTCTTACTGTTATAGTTTTAGTTATATATCTTTGGAGAAAACAAAAGAATATGAATATTCAAATTTTAAACAAAACCCAGGAGTATTTTGTATCTCAGCGGGGAGGAGTTACGTCCCAACCAACGACTACCGATAAGGATATCGATGATAATAAAGAGCCGCATAACCAAGACGGTATAAGTGTAGTTTGGTGATAAACTCTAACCTAACCAAAAAGAAACTCCGATAAGATAATTAAGTACATTTGTAAAACTGACCTAAACAAATAAGATAACCTTTAAGCAGATACGAATTCGAATACCTTTACAAACATATAAGATAAGTAAATCCGATACTCTGACCTATTCAAACAAGATAAATGTAATGTCTGAACAGATGTAAACTCTATGGATAAGAATATCGATAAGACTCATTTGTAAGGTTATAAAAACCCAAATTCCTCTAAATAAAGTAGTTATTACATTCTTGACACTCTTAAGAGACGGTCGTGTTTTAATTCGAACGTAATTCAGACGACGTACGGAAAATTTTACACAGAGCTTCAGGGGTGGGAAATTGGCCACTGGAAAATTGTGCCGAATTGGCGGCAAAAAATTATGCACGTTGCGCAAAAATAAAAATTTAAAAAATCTGTTTTTTAGACCCCGTACTTAAAAAAAGTACAGGGGTCTATTAACTTTGTCACTTAAAAAAATGTGCGTAACAGGCAGAAGGAGGCGTGGCAGACCCCATAAAGTATATATTTTCTTGATCAGCATCAACAGCCGAGTCGATATAGCCATGTCCGTCTGTCCGTCTGTAAGAGCGCCTAGATCTCAGAGACTATAATAGCTAGAGACTCCGAACTTGGTATGTAGGTGCGTCTATATTGTAAGCAGATAGAGTTTGCTTTAGATTTTGGCCACGCCCCCGTAAACGCCCACAAATTAGAAAATCTTAATTATAAGGACAATTTTAAAGATAGACTTTTCTAATTATGCATAGACAAAGATAATACTATCCTCCATATTTGCTGAAAGTTTCATCGCGATCGGATATTAAACAGCCAAGATATTGAACAACTATATTTTCCTTTATTTGCCATACCTTATCAGCAACAATAACAACAACAACAACAATCACAACTAGATAACAATTACGTTTGACTTACAGTCCAATAACAATGAAATCTATAATTAGACAATTGATAATCAAGACCGCCAGTGGCACAATGTTTCGAGCGCCCGTTTTTTGGATAAATTCACAGTTTGGGTTCCGGGTTCAAGTTCCGGCACGGACAAAACTTTTTTTTTTTTAATATTTTAAATTCAATTAATTTGTAAGTAGATGATCCGCAAAGGTTTTTTTTTGATGTTTTTCAATTTTAAAAGGGTGTTGTCAGAAATCTTAACTGCAAAATAAAGAATCGCTGTAGTCTTAACAGATCTGCATTTTGGGCTAAGGTGCTAAGTTTCCGCCAAATTTGCAATTCTTGGAAGTCGCGGGTTCAACTCCTAGCGTGAGCAATTTTTTTAAAAATTGTTTTTTATGACCGGCTTTGGACAAATGTTTTTTTTTTTAAGATTTATTATTTTTTAATAATTGTTTTATTTTTTAGGCACTTCATTGAAAGTAAAATTAACATTTATTTTCTTATTACTATTTTATTACTATTATTAGTATTTTAGGTAAGACATCAAAAAATAAAAATAAAATAAGAAAAATATCAGAAAATAATGAAATATAAAAAAAAAATATAAAAAATAAAAAGAAAATGTAAAAAAGTTATAAAATAAAACAAAGTTAAGGGCCAAAAATGAAAAATATGTAACCGCATTGCTAGGGTAGAAGCAATAGCAGCGTTGTGTGTCCAGAAATTATTTTCAAATTGAAAATAATTTTAGCTGCATCTCCTCGAGATCGATTGGCATGGCCGGCGGGATCCTCTTGTTCCGTAGCTCTTCCGGGTGGGGGGGTTCGTTGCCAAGCAGTCGATCATGCATACACAATTTTAAATTTATTAAGATCCCTACAGAAACTACAAAGGAGCTGTACTCCAAAAATAATCAAACTAAAATGAACCAACAAATAAATCGCAAAAACAGGGGGAAAGCTTTCATAAAAGATAATTAGATACATTGTTGGCGAGGCCTTAGATGGCAATTGGCACTCGCGTCATAACCCACCCAACCTAGATCTTTATTTGTAAATTTTTAAAGATCCCCAAAAACGACATCTTCTACATCATTACGCTACCAGGTCACCAGGAAGAAAAATAGAAAAACTTAGGAAGTCATTTTAAACGTTATAAAAACTCAAAAATTTATTAAGTAACTAAAACAATTCATGTTTTTTTTTTTGTTGTTGTTGTTATGTACAGTGATTTTTTTTTTTTTTTTTAACTGGTAATTAATGCTTGTTAGAAAATAATCAGCAACGGCTTTTAAATTTAAAAAAAATTATAGCATAATTTGTAAACTATTCAGTTTTACATTATAATATATTGTTATTTATTTTTATTTATAGTATATTTTGAAGAAATTAGAGTTATGCTTATTTTCTCGCTCAATAAATTTTCTCAGTGTAGACTGATTAAGCAAACTCAGCAGACAATAGATAACAGTTATTGTCTAGCATTCGTAGACAGAACTTTTTTTTTGTTTTGTCTCCTTATCGACTACCTTCGTTTTGATGAGACGTCAAGGGACACTCTGTGCAAAAAGAGTGCACTCACTTGAAAAAGCCACAAGTACTTGATGCAGCAGAAATCGTATACTCTTGTATGAGATAGAGTTTAATTTTTAATTCTAAGCATAAGCATAATGATTCAAGAAAAAAAATTATTTTTAATATGTGAAACTTAATTGATTACGAAAATGAAAAAAAATTAATTAGCCAAGATAAAAAATTTTATGTTTTTTTTTTAGACGTTGAGTGTATTATGTGTATGTGTCATGTTTATTTTATCTAGTTAATCAGAAATATAATTAGATTTTTAATTATCTTCGCCACTTTGGGCGGTCAAAGCAAAAATATTTTTGTGGTCACTGTATCGGCAGTAGGCTTATAAAAATGATCAGCTGATTCGTTTTGACTAAACGTCAAACGGTTCTTTAATCGGCCAATTTCTTTTACTCTGATTTGTTGTTTTGTATGGTTTTAAATGATTTTAGGCTGCAGTTTAGGTGATCTGATTTATTTGAAATACAAAAATTTATTTAAATTATGATTTAGTTATAAGTATGATGGTACTTTAAAATGGATTTTAATTAAAATAATAAAAATAAGAAAAGCTCAATTTAATCTCGAAATAAATTTAAAAAAATAAATAAAAAAAATCACCCAAGCTGCGCTAAGTACTTTGTGCAGAAAATATAAAAGCAATAGATGTATAACTTACATGCAGTTTTCCAACGATGAAAGGCCTTTCAGCGGTGAGGGTTTTGCTGCTTTTGGGTTTTTTTTTTTAAATTGTTTATGCGGGATAAAAATCACTTTTATATTTTTATGTGCACTGTTGATTTTTACTTTGTATATTAATTAATTTTTATTGTTTTTTTCTTTTTGTTTTTAACTTTAGGTTTTTATTTTTTTATTTTTTTTCTGTAATTTTTACAGCAACAAATAGCAAGATATTTTTTTGTGTTGTTTTAATAAATTTTCTTTCAGCTTATTAGATTATATAACCAACATTGCCGATACCACAATTAAAAAAATATATTTTTTTTCAGCACACACACACATTTTGGCTATCGTTTTTTTTTCTTTTTCCTAATTCGTTTTTGGATTTGGAAATTAATTACGAATCTGTGATTTTCACAGATTAAGGGGGATTGACTACGGCACTAAGATTATTCAGATTTTTCACTAAGAATATTCAGATTTTTCACTAAGATTATTCAGATTTTTCACTAAGATTATTCAGATTTTGCACTAAGATTATTCAACCGGCCATGCTCTGGTGGCCTCCAGTCGATCAGTGGAACACTGATTGCTGATGCCGGCAGATTCCGGGTGCAGGTGCTTGCCGGAAAAATCAGGGAGCATCCGAGATAGCAATGGGGATTTCGCCCGCTCTTGGCGGCGATGTTGAACAGAAAAGCCTGGCAAATTTTCCGTAATTGTTGAAAATGAAAAAACACACTGGGCCGTCTCACCAACTGGGACTTTTGCCGACTGCCTTCGGCTGGCCTTTGAAATATAGTTGGAGACGGCTCACCAGTGGAGATCTCCTCGAGAATTTCTAAACAAAGAAATAGTTTATTAAGACAAATTTGATTTCCTTAATTTCCTCAATGGGACATACCTTTAGCTGCTCTGCAGCGCTGCTCGCGATAAAAAATATTTCTTGGCAATAAATTGCCTCGTGGTGATTGAAAAAAAGATTTTCCCAATAAATTTTATATATGTGCAAGATGCACTGTCCACGAAAATTTTCAAAAAGGGTTAAGCGGAAATGCACTGGCCTTTTTATAGGCGAGCAGAGCTTTTAGCCAAAGAAATATGGAATGAAGTTAGCTGCGCTGCCAGCGTGCGCGCAAGCGCTTCTATCGCAGCGACAGAATTAGGTCGCAGCTGATAGCGATAAACAAAAGCTGGCTGCTATGAACAAAGTTTCGTTCAAATTCAAAACGCGCGCTCAACGGCCGTTACAAATAAAAGTATAAAAACAAATAAAAGTATATAAAAAAAATAAGAGTAAGCAAAATAAAATTTTAAAATTTATAAGGAGTCAGCCTTTTTGATTTTTTTTCCTTTGCGGAAGCCTTGTAGGATCGATTTTTCGCTTTGTGGAATGCGTCTCGTACCTCTCGCCTGTAATCGATAAAATTGCGCCCCTCTCTTTTGGTGGCCTCTGAAAAATAAGAAATTTAAAATTTAGTTATTTTCTTTAAAATAAATTAAAGGCATTAGATGAGCACTTACCTAATGCTTTGTTTAAGCTTTCTATTTTTTCTAGTGCCACCTTTTATCTATACTTCCAGCATAATTCATCTGCATTATGAGCTCTCGCGTGAGATATTCACTATATTTTTCCCTATCCCTTCTGGGTTCAGCAGTCGTTTAAAAAGCTCGATCTAAAATTTAGAATCACTTGTTTATTACTTTCCAAAAGGCATGTTAAATATTAACACTTACATAATTGTTTGGAGACTCGCTGATGAGATCATTTATTTCAGCCAATCTGTCCGCCGTATTTATTGGAAATTCCGATTTGGGAGTGATCATGCTTTGTCGTTGATGCTCCATCAATGCTGCTCCATCAATGCAATCACTTTTGAATTTGTATTCAAAATTATGTCTAAAAAAGGTGGAAATATAATGTGATAACTAATTTTGGGCGTCGTTTAATTGATTTTACTTACTCTTCATTTTTGGTCGGCAAAAATCCTCGACTGAACCCTCCACGAGGGTGCCGACTGGAAATAACACTCCAGTGGTTCTTTTCAGAGCTGGTGTTAGCCAAGATTCTTGCCCCGGTATATAATATGGTTCCTTAATAACCTTAATATATGCACGGTGGCACTAGTCATGGTCTGAGGTACCTAGGGCTGGCCTAAGGTGTAAAGCTACCCGTGCCGATAGTCAACCTGGCTGGGGGCCCTAACCAAAAATAGCCCAGTCGTAAACGGAGCGTTCGGATACCTGGCGCCCTCCGGACTAACGAGCCTTACCTGCACATCGCGGATCTCTGTGCAGGCGGACCACCCCTTCTCCGCCACTCGTGGGAATTAACATGGATTCTTTTAAAACAAATAAAAACAAACTTTTTAAACAAAAACAAAATATAAATAATAAGGAGAGTGACGCTCCCAAAAAGTCAAGCGGAGTCCCTGACTCCTCCAAATCAGCAGCGGCAGCGGCTTCAAAGCCTGGCCAAGTAAACCCGTATTTCACCCGGGCCTTGGGGTAGAGGGAGTTATCCTGCCGCCCCCAATCACCTCGGAGATTCGGCAGAGCGCTAAAAGCGCAGCTGTTTCTCCAGCTGGTGCAGGGACGGTGGGAGACGCTTCCACAGCCAGCACCAAAAAGAAATTCTCCTTCACGGAGAGAAGAAGCGCCGGAGACATCCTCCAGCGCCACCATAATAACGCGGGTTCCAACCGGTCAGCTGACTGGCTGAAAAAGGTGGAATGGGCCAAGAGCGTTATCCCAAACTGGCAGCAGTCCCCCAAAACGCTGGCTCAGGCCAAGAGACAGCGCTCCCAAGATGTTCCCGCACCAAGCGCTAAGAAGTCGCGGGTTCAACCTGGAAGGTCCTTCGCCCAGATGGCTAAGGAGAGGATTCTTATTGGAGTCCTCGACCAAGGCAATCCGGACGGCAGGATCCCGAGAAGCCAGTGGAAGTGGGTGGAGACGGCACTAGCCATCCGCTGCTTCGAGTTGCTGGAGAAGGAGCCTGGGCCTCCCCCTGTTTGCAAGGACATTGGATGGTACCAACTGCTAAGCTAGTAGCAGTGGACTGGACTGATGTTAAAGTTAGACCAAGAGCTAGGATGTGGTTCCCGTCCACGTTCACAAATCCAGAACAGCTCCTTAAAATGTTGCAAAGGTGCAACCCGAGCATGCCCACTCATGATTGGCGAGTGGTAAAAATTGAGGAGAAGCCGGGGCCTACACATCAGGCCGTGCTGATCCTCATCGAAGGCTCCCATCGAAGCGGTTGGAGGGGAACTGAACTTCGGGTTCAGTTCCGTCTTCATCCGCGTATACAAGTCAGACGCACCAGCTGAGTGCGGTACGACCGATAAGCCAGTGGAGGAGGACATCACCTCCGAAATAGAGGCCCCAGACCATCCGGAGCTGGATGGGTATACATCCGACGCGTCAACCATAACGCGGGACCTAAAAAATCTATGGCAAGCAGGTGACATGGAGATCACTTCTGATGTGGCGTCTGATGACGACGACGCTAATGCTACAGTGGTGGAGGTAAAGTCTTCAGATGTCTGTCAAGATTCTGCAGATAAACCTCCACCACTGTAAAGCAGCCTCGGCTGCCCTTTTACTCCGCCTGGCTGGAGGCGGAGCTGACGTGGTCCTGATCCAGGAACCTTGGATGGTGTGCGGAAAGGTTTCTGGACTAGGATCACCCGAATACAAGCTAATAGTAGCTAACGCTCAAGGTAACACTCGTACCTGTATTCTTGTCCGAAGACATCTAAATGTATTTCTACTCCACAATTACAGTAATGAAGATAACACGGCAGTAAGTCTGGAGCTCCATCCAGCTCCGATCAGACTACTGTCGTGCTACATGCCATACGACCAACGGGGACCCCCTCCTGAAGACATCACGCGAAGCCTAATTAAAGACTGCGTGACACACAAAATCGGCCTTATCATCGGCTGCGATGCAAATGCTCACCACACACAGTGGGGGAGCACCAACATAAATGTAAGGGGTGAGCTACTTTTTGATCACCTACTTAACACTAACCAAGAGATGGGCATGGGCCGTGCCGTGTCCGTGCCGTGCCTATTTAAAAAAAATCCGTGTTGGTCCGTGTTGGGCCCCTTATAAAAAATTGCCGTGTTTTACCGTGCCAAAGTCGGTAGGCACGGTAGGCACGGTAGGCCCGGTAGGCACGGAAAGCACGGTACAGATTTTGAATTTAAATATGGTAGTATCGATAAGTTGGCGTTGTTTTATAGCTTGTTTGTCAGCTTGAGCTGTAGGATTCATCGATGTATCACACAATTTGCGAACACTTACATCATCGATGGCACGATTGATGCCATTATAATAAAAAAGTGACGCCACGAAGTGACAAAATTGGAGATGGGCATGGGCCGTGCCGTGCCCGTGCCGTGCCTTTTTAAAAAAAATCCGTGTTGGGCCGTGTTGGGCCCCTTATAAAAAATTGCCGTGTTTTACCGTGCCAAAGTCGGTAGGCACGGTAGGCACGGTAGGCCCGGTAGGCACGGAAAGCACGGTACAGATTTTGAATTTAAATATGGTAGTATCGATAAGTTGGCGTTGTTTTATAGCTTGTTTGTCAGCTTGAGCTGTAGGATTCATCGATGTATCACACAATTTGCGAACACTTACATCATCGATGGCACGATTGATGCCATTATAATAAAAAAGTGACGCCACGAAGTGACAAAATTGGAGATGGGCATGGGCCGTGCCGTGCCCGTGCCGTGCCGTGCCTATTTAAAAAAATCCCGTGTTGGGCCGTGTTGGGCCTCAGTTTTTACCAGCCGTGCTTGGGCCGTGCCGTGCCTCAAAAAGGAGGCCCATGCCCATCTCTACACTAACCTAATACTAATAAATAGAGGAAACGACCCTACCTTCATAATAAAAGATAGAAAGGAGGTCATTGACCTAACTCTTGTCTCTCACTCGATATATGATCTAATCAAGGATTGGAGGGTATCAGATGAGCACTCTTTCTCTGACCATAGGTATATTGAGTTCGCACTCAATCTCAAGCATTCAAAACCAACGACGTTCACTAACCTACGTAAAACAAATTGGCCAAAATACCTTACCATACTCAGGAAAACCATCCCAGAAAAGGCACCGGAAGGGTCCCCTTCCAAAGAATGCCTACATAATCTCATCAAGACCTTCACTACAGCCTTCAACTCTGCAAGCAAGTCTGCATGCTCTGTCAGCAGACCCAAAAGAAATAAGAAACCACCATGGTGGACTCACGACCTCAGCAATCTCCGCAAAAGCTGCAGGTTACTCTTTAACCAAGCAAAGTCCCTAAACACAGACCAATCCTGGTCAGATTATAAACATAGCCTATCAATTTATAAAAAGGAAATCAGGCGGGCCAAAAGAACATCTTGGCAATCCTTTTGTTCCGACATCGAATCCACTTCTGAAGCAGCTAGACTGCGGAAAATTCTGTCCAAATCAGCCCCCTCTTTAGGATACCTAAAGATGGAAGACGGCACATGGACCACCTCCAGTGAAGAATCATTAGATTCTCTACTAACAAAGCACTTTCCGGGTTGTTCCCAACAAATGCCGTGCTTTCGTCCAGGTACAGACGCGGTGCCTCTTAACCCTTCTCTATTCAGCACTCACAACATCAGATGGGCAATAAACAGTTTCAAACCGTTTAAATCACCCGGACCTGATGGTATCACACCTGCACACCTTCAGTATGCAAACAACATTGCCATAAACTGGCTCCACACCATCTTTCTTGAAATCTTCAGGACGGGTCAGATTACTGAACCCTGGAAAATCTCTAAAGTAGTTTTTATACCCAAGGCTGGAAAAGCCTCGCACGTCACCCCAAAAGACTTCAGACCGATCAGCCTGACGTCCTTTCTGCTCAAAACCTTCGAGCGTATTCTATCCCTCCACTTGAGGACCTCTATACCTTTAGAACTCATATCAAACGCACAAAATGCTTACAGGAAAGGTAGATCCACTGAAACGGCTCTTCACTCTGTCACTGCTACTATAGAGAAATCCCTCTCACTTAACGAATTTACCCTTGTTGCCTTCCTCGAGATAGAGGGCGCGTTTAACAACGTCTTCCTGGAAGCAATTACTGAAGCACTGACTGATCTGGGGATCGAAAGCCGGCAGGGCTGTGACATCTACACTTGGCTCCTCGACTCTGACCAGGTTCGTCAGCAGAAGCACCCCTTTAGGGAGGTGTTCTCTCTCCTCTCCTGTGGAACCTAGTAGTGAGCAAGCTTCTTCGGGACATAGAGGGAGGAGGCTGTCAGATTGTTGCCTACGCGGATGACGTTGCAATGATCTTCACAGGGAAATACCCCCAGACTCTATGTGACCTCATGACGGTTAAACTAAAAAGGCTATCCACCTCGGCCGAAAAATGTGGCCTAGGGGTTAACCCTGACAAAACAGAACTTGTCCTCTTCTCAAGACGATACAAGATTCCCTCCTTAATCCCCCCGAGACTCAAAAATTCCGTTCTATCCTTCAGCAACAACGCCAGATACTTGGGATTAGTACTGGATAGGAAACTGAACTGGAAACTAAACATACAGGAAAGATGTAAGAAAGCGACAATCGCACTCTACACCTGCAGGAAAGCCATAGGAATAAAATGGGGAATGTCCCCGTACATTGTTCGATGGCTGTACACAGCTATAGTCAGACCAATTCTGTTATACGGAATACTAGTATGGTGGCCGGCCCTATCTAAGGCATCCATCTTAAAGCAACTCAACAAGGTACAAAGAATGGCGGAGGTTTGCATCACAGGTGCCATGAACACCACGCCTAGTGAGGCCCTCGACGCCATTCTCAACCTTCCACCAATCCACCAGATCAGCGTAGAAATATCCACCCTGGCGACTATCCGCCTCAGAGACATAAACTATTGGAATGATCACCAAATAGGTCACTCCTCCATCCTCTTAAACAGAACCGACATCCCTCACAAAACGGACTCCTGCATGCCAGTCGAGCACTTAAACACCCCTTTCCATATACTCATCCCTCACAATTATCACAATTATAGAAAATTAGAATTGTAAACAAAAATGTAAACAAATATGAAAATTAATCAAAACTAAAGTTTAAATTATTATAATTTGTTAATCTTAATATTACGTTAAAATCTATGATTGTAATATTTTTGTAATTGTTTAATCTTAATATTATTTATAAATCAATGATTGTAGTAGTGACTAGTGCGTTAAATAATAAGCGTTAGCTTGTAGCACTAGGAATCGAAATAAAGAAATTAAATTAAATTAAATTAAATTAAAATTAAAACTCAGGCACCATTAATATATACAGCGACAGTCAAGCTGCAATAAAATCCATAGCAGCGACCTCTACCAAATCCACTTCTGTTTTGAAATGTCGCAAATCTCTACACGAGATGGCGGAACATTTCGATATCTGCCTGATAATTAATTTTAAAAATTCGATCCATTATGCTACTTATGCAAATAAAATAAAATGTATTAGAAATTATAAGGCAATAGAAAAAAATTAGACAAAAAGCATTCACCTTAACAACGAATATGCCAGACAAAGTTTGCTGCCTAAAATCCGAAACTAGAATTAAGATTGAAGGCTTCAAGATAGCTGACGGGATTTGCTACCGACAGGGACGACAATTTCAGAACAGGCGAGATTTTTTCAAATTGCGAGCTCGTGGACAACAATGTTTTTGACGCAATTGAAAAACATCCAATTGATGAAATTTCTTTCAAGTACCTTCACCTGCCTCATGAGAATAATGATATAGTCCTAATTCCACTAATTCACTCACAATCGGACAATGCATAATTAATAACTTAATTCACAATAATATTCAACTTGGTTTCAATTTTTTTTACTTGACGATCACATACACACACATTTATGTATTATTATTGTAATGGGGAAAACTGCACTGCGACCCTTTGGATCTATTGTGCCCCCTTCTGAGCCTATAGCTATAGCTCATCCATCAACCCTAGTTCTCGCACGAAGTCGAGAATTTTTACTGGGTTGAGGTCTGCTATGTCCTCCTTCGGTAGGACATGTTTCCCTAGAAAACGACATCTACGTCTACATAGAGCAGTGCATTCTGCTAGTATGTGCATCGAGGATTCCTCCTCGTAATTGCAGAACCGGCAGGTTCCACTGCTTACAATTCCTAACTTTGATAGGTGACTTCTCAGTTTGCAATGCCCGGTCAAAAGACCGGTGAGTATTCTGAGTCTATTCTTTCCCAATGTGATTACTTGCTTAAACCGCTTTGGGTTGTAGCTACCTAGGAGGTATTTGGCTTGCCTGAGACCTGTTGTCTCCGTCCAATGCGACTGCTGAAGTCGCCTCTCCTCTTTTCGTAGGTATTCCCGGATTGTGTGTCTTCCAATCCCACAAAACGGTTCAGGACCTATTAGGGGACTGCATGCGCCCATTCTGGCTAGTCTGTCAGCTGCCTCGTTTCCTGCTAAATCCCTGTGGCCTGGGATCCATCTTAGGGTTAGCCTATTATGTGATCCCAGTTGGTTTAGCTTCTTTCGCACCTCATGCACTACTTTAGACGTTATTTTCGCCTTGTTGAGTGCATTGAGAGCTGCTTGACTATCGGATAGAATGGCTATGTCTCTATTCCGATAGTTGCGTTTAAGATTAAGATCAGCACACCTCCCTATTGCACATACCTCAGCCTGGAAGATGCTGGTATATGTTCCTAGAGATTCATGGTAAGATATCCGAGGGCCTACAACTCCAAGTCCTGTGCCTTGGTCTGTAAGAGATCCGTCGGTGTACCATTTTATGGTGTGTTGACCCATTGGATGGACTTCATCAAGTGTAGTCCAGTCCTTCTTACTGCTCAGGTTCACTTTGAAATTCTGCTCGAACATAAGCTCGGCAGTCATCTCGTCCCTTGGCTGTAATAGTAAGGGGAGATCACCTGATAGCAATTCTGCGTCTCTGTGGCTAAGGATGCTTCCCACCCCCTCTCGTGCTATCCTTAGCAGAGTCGCCCTTTGTTGCAGTTTAATGAATACATGGAGTGGCGTGAGCTCCATTAGGACTTCTATGGCCGTTGTCGGACAGGTGCTCATAGCTCCCGTCATACATACGCAGGCCATCCGTTGCAGTTTTAAAAGCTGCTTCTTGACGGTGATGAGTTGGGCTCTATCACCCCAGGCTATTGCTCCGTATGTGAGCATTGGCCTGACAACCATTAGGTATAGCCATCTAATAATCTTCGGTGATGTGCCCCATGATTTCACGGCTATACTACGACATGTGTAAAGTGCTCTAGAGCACTTTGCCATCGCATTTTGCACATGGGGGCCGAAGTTAAGTTTACTGTCGAAAGTAACTCCTAGGTACTTAACCTCCTTACTTGTTTCTATTATGCTGTTTGACAGCCTTATTTGCCTCATTCTCAGCAACTTGTACCTTTTAGTGAAGGAACGATGACTGTCTTGGCGGGGTTGAGGTTGAGGCCCACCTCTCCACACCAGTCGCTCGTTATCCGTAGACCTAGTTGTACAATATCGCAGAGTGTTTCCTCGAATTTGCCTCGTGCTATGATGACAATGAGATGATGACAATGTTTATGTACATAAATACAGAAAAACACACAAGCCGGCCGTGGCAGACGAAAACATATGTAAATTAGTATTATGCTTAAAATATGTTATATTCATAATTATACTTCTTCAATAACCATAACAATTACATTATACCATTTAATTTGCAATTAATAAACAGTAAAAACTTACCTTTTTGCGTATTTTTCTCTTTAACTTTTCGTAACTTTTACTGCCAGCGTCGCGCGAAATACAGAATTTAAGGGCTGCAATCTCTTTAAAATGGTATTCAATAGCCGATAATAGCCTTTGTATTTATCGATAACCGCCACGATAATAATATTTAATAATAAAACAAAATTTTAACATATTTAAAAAATGCTTATTTAATAAAACAAGTTATTCGAAATATATTACGTTTCTTATGAATTCTTTTAACCCTACAGAAATACAGCATAGTATGGTTGGAAACATAAAAAAAGTGTTTTCGATATTTATTGCCAGGCGTTCGCAACGTTAAGTTGGCTGCAGCTGCAGTCCCTAGGCACTTTTTTTCTTGCAGCAAAAATTACCACGGAAATGTGTAAGAAAATTTCCGCTACGTTTCAGCGGCCTCGCCCTGAAAACGTAGCGGAAACTGGCCTGTAGCTTTGCCACTGAACTTTTCCGGCAGAAGACTGTGTTTATTTTGTTCACCACATGCCTTCAGGTTCTATTGGGATACCGGCCGCAAGTTCGGCTGGAAATCTGTATACTTTTCCATACAAAAAGTGCCACTGGGTAATTTTGGTATTGAGATTCACCGCAGTTGGGTCGGTATTTTTGCATTTTAAATTAGTGGTGAATTGTGAGCAGGGAAATAAGTAAATACTGCCTTTTTTCGTTATAGCGGCAACAAGATTTCTACATGGACGATCTTATGACAGATGCCAATAGCATCACAGAAATACAGCAAATTCAGAACAACATATCTAAGGAATTAATTAAAAGGGGTTTCTACCTCAGGAAATGGTGTTCAAACAGCGCCAAGCTTATAAAAACAATTCCAGAAGTAGATAGATAGGATCAAGTAGATGGAGTCAAAGCCTATGGCATCTACGACAGATGCCCGGCATGGACAACTTTGCAATAAAATGCAGCTGGGTTTGCAAGAGCATACCAACTAAAAGAAATATTTTGTCGGATATTTCAAAACTTTTTGATCCATTAGGATTAGTGAATCCAGTTACAGTCAGCGCAAAGATTCTGATCCAGGAACTATGGAAAGAAAAAAAGGACTGGGATGAAGAAATCTCAGGAGAAATATTAAAGGTATGGGAAAAATTTAGAGCCGAACTACCTATGCTAAACAATATCACAATTCCGAGACGAATAATAGGAGACAAGGCGGAACGCATTGAACTTCACGGTTTCTGTGACGCATCCATTCGGGCCTATGGAGCTGTTATTTATATAAAATCCATCAGGCCTGTTCCAGTTTTCACTTTTTTTTTGCGAATTTCAGTCCGCAAGATTTGACCGAATTTCCCTTAAAATTCCTTTACATTTCCTACGAATTACCCTCCGAATTTCCCTCCCACATTGTGTTGAGTAATTTTTTGCAGAAAAGTGCTGGAAAATGATCTGCGCGAATCAGACATTTGCGTCAAAAGAATTTTCGCCTGCTCTTTTTTGCATTAAATTACAAACAGTTTTGTCTAAACTTTCATTTAAAAAACAAGAAATTTAATTCAATATTTTACGCAATACTTTAAAATACTTAAATTGTTGTTTAAAATAAGTACCAATATATTTTTTAATTTCTTCACATACAACGGCAGCTCTAATAAAGTTGCCATTCACTTTCACAAATACTTGCGGAAACTAGAACAGGTCGAGGCAAATCCGACAAAAATGTTAGGTTAGAGTCTTATCGATTTTGAGGTATGATGAAATAAAAATTATTTAAAAATCAAATAAAATATTTTTTAATTATCTGATATTGTAGTAATATTCCTAAAAAGCAGTTCCCACGAGCCGTTCTTCACCGACACTTTTTGTCAAAAAACTGTCACCGGTACACACCGATAGAAATAGAACACGTCGTATTTCCATCGGTTTGTTGTGTCGGTCAAATGCCTACTAGATTGAGGCACTTTTGTATGAAACTTTTCAGAGTGTGACCAGCTTCTGTATTGATGGTATTTTTGTTTGACAACCGGTGCGAGTTATGTGAATGGCAAAATTCACCGACGGTGAAAAAGTGTCGGTGAAAACGGCTCGTGGGAACTGTCTTTAAAACATTGAAGTATTTTATAAATATTTTATTTTCACTATAATTTTATGCTAGGCATGCCAAAATCATCGATTTAACCATTCCGAATTCAAACTCACTTGCTCAATGTCACGTGAATTCAATTCGCAAAATCTTGCCGAAAGTGAAAACCGGAACAGGACTGCATATGTCCCAATGGGAAAGTGTTCATATATGTAGCCACTTCTAAATCTAGAGTAGCACCAACAAAAATACTATCCCTTCCTCGTCTAGAGTTGTGCGCCGCAACTCTTCTGATGGAGTTTACAAATAAGGTAGTGGAAAGTATTAAAATAAACTTTGATTCAATGCAGTATTATTCTGATTCGAAGATTGTTCTCTGTTGGCTCAAACTAGATCCTGCAACACTTAAAGCCTTTGTTTCTCATAGAATAAATTACATTCAAATTAATTCAAATATTTCGAATTGGAACTATGTAGACACAAAAAATAACCCCTCCGATATAATTTCTAGAGGTGCCTATCCGAGGGATCTTGTTGACAGCTCATTTTGGTTCCAGAGACCCCCACTTTTAAGATCTGGCGATCAGATTAGAGACCAGAAAATTGAAGAAAACTTTGAAATCCCAGAAATAAAAAACAGCTTTAAAGTATTGTAAAGTAAAGTAGATCCAATATTTCGGAACATAAATCACGAGCAAAAATTTTATGTTTCTGCATGTAATGTACAATTACTGCTGCTTTTTATTTTAAACAAGAATTGTACATTTTATTCATACATTTTATCGAACTTAGCATAAAATACAAATACGTTCGGTAAATACCAAATGCATTTTTTATCGGGAGCCCCTCTATTATTTTTCTCAGAGTTGCTTTGCCAAATTATCTTGAGCGAATTGACACCCACACATAGTGCGAGCGCCGCCATCATTCAACGGGAAGGATACCGTTTCAGATAAATTTGAGCTAGCATGGTAAGGCCCTGCATAGCAACGCAAAGCATGAGTAGTCAAATGATCAAGGCTTATCGACCAGTGAAGACGAATCTGTGACTTTTTTTTTTCTCAAAGTGAGAAAACGTGCCTTTAAGGTTAATTGCAAATATAATGTATTTTATAATATACTAAGGGGCTCCGCCCCCTGCTCGCTTCGCTCGCCAACCCCCGCTCGCTTCGCTCGCAAAATTGAAAAGAAGGTCTTTTGTTGCCCAGATAAACTTAAACTGTTCGCTTCGCTCGCCAAACCGCAGCTCGCTTCGCTCGCCAAAATTTAATAGAACTTCTTTAGTTGTCCGGCTTAGCAAATTAATACATTATAAGGGGTCCGTCCCCTGCTCGCTTCGCTCGCAAAATTGAAAAGAAGGTCCTTAGTAGTCCGCTTTAACAAATTTATATAATACTAGGGGGCTCCGTCCCCTGCTCGCTTCGCTCGCCAACCCCCGCTCGCTTCGCTCGCAAAATTGAAAAGAAGGTCTTTTGTTGTCCAGCTTAAACTTAAACTGCTCGCTTCACTCGCAAAAATTTAATAGAACTTCTTTAGTTGTCCGGCTTAGCAAATTAATACAATATAAGGGGTCCGTCCCCCGCTCGCTTCGCTCGCAAAATTGAAAAGAAGGTCTGTGAATTATATTTTGAGGCAGCTTATTGTTTTATTTAAAATTAAAGTTTATTTCACAATTTTCGTGTGCGTTCCTTCCAATTCGCTTAGTAAGAGTAAGAGTGACCAGATTCATTTTCGGTACAAAATACATAATTATAAAATACTAAATAAACTAGCATTAGTTATCGATTGATCGTATATCGCACTGTCAATACACGATCAGTCATCGCACGCATTCGTCATGCATGTGTTTCATTTAAGCTGCGACATACAGCGGCCCCTAGTGTTGAGTCCATGTCTCAGCACGATCATCTTTGTCGTAGCGCTCAACTCCAATCCTGCATAGGCGGTTGACCGGGCGACGATACGTGTTTTTTGCCGTTTTCAATTCAACTACACGTACAACTCCATCTTCTCCAGGGTATACTTTCATCACACGGCCTAGCGGCCATTCACCGCGTGGGGTATTATCTTTCATCACGACTATTTCGCCGACTTTAAAGTTGTCCACATCCTGGCGCCATTTTGAACGATGTATTAGTGTTGGCAGATATTCTTTGATGAAGCGTTTCCAAAATGCGTCTACCAGATATTGCGATATTCTCCACACGCGCTTCTCACCAGTGTTGCCAAGGAATTTTCCCGGACTATGAATTGCGCAACTTTGTGGAACGCAAATATCATTTGGGCACAGACCAATTTCGTCATCAGCATCATCCGACTCCAGTATGTATGGTCTGCTGTTGACAAGATATTCGGCTTCCATGAATATGGTTCGGAGTGTTTCATCGTTGGGATTTGCATTTGCTGACAAGACTGCTTCGATTGCTCTTTTAAAACAGCCGACGAGCCGCTCCCAACAGCCGCCAAAATTAGGCGCATTAGCTGGAATGAAATTCCAAGTTATTTTGTTATTTGCTAAATATGTTTTTATATAGCTTTCGTCGAGCTCTTCCAAGGCTTCTTGCAACTCCCGTGCTGCACCTCGAAAGTTTGTGCCATTGTCCGACCAAATGATTTTGATTGGACCACGTCGTGCCATCATTCGGCGGATCGCCAATATGCAGGAATCTGTATCCAATGAGTGTGCTATCTCCACATTAATCGCTCGAGTAGTTAAGCATGTGAAGATCACTCCATATCGTTTGCGAAAGTTCTTTGACACTCGGGTTCCTCTGCCGTCCTTGGTATAAAATGGCCCAAAATAGTCTACGCCTGTTGCTGTAAACGGTTTTTTATGGGTCAAGAATCTCTCCTCGGGTAGTAGGCCCATTTTCGGTGCTTGTGGCTTTGCTTTTTTGCGTTTACACCATACGCAAGCGTTGAGTGTAGTCCTGATGATACGATTCAGCTTTGGCATCCAGTATGACGTCTTGAATCGATGTACCACTACTTGTGTTCCAATGTGTTGTGCTTCCACGTGCATTTTGTTAATCAGCAGGCGTGTGTAGGTATGTTTGCCATCCAAAACAATTGGTTTTTTGGTGCATGCCGATATGTCTTTCGCACGTTCGATTCTACTATCCACACGCAATATATTGTCTGCGTCTAGATAGATACAATATTTTGAGAGACGTAGTTTTGAAGACGGTTTTCCAGTTTGTAGCTTGATCAGGTCATCTGAAAAGGATTGCTGCTGGACCACCTTGCACCACATCTTCTCTGCCCATTCGATTTCATCCACGTTCAATTCGCCTGTCTTACGTTGGCTCGAAGTGTGTTTTGACGAATTAACGATGAATCTCTGAATCCAGGCTGTACTTCGAATTAACTTGTTATAACTCGAGATTCTTTGCAGTAATACGTTTAATGGGTGTTTCGCTTGCTGAAGTATCATTACGATCTCAGTTTGATCGCAGTACTCTGCCGTAGACTTTGGATTTTCCCACGTAGATTCTGGCTTCTTCAGAAATTCGGGTCCCGTAAGCCACCACTGTAGCTTCCTTTCAAGACACTTGAGTCGTTGAATGGCCATTGGTTTGCTGTCTGGTAGTTTGACGTCATCTGCTTTCCATGGTAAGTTCACCTCGTAATGATTACCCTTTTGGACAATTGATGATTCCGCCTTATATATTGCCATCTGATCTTCCAATTATTGTGTTTTGTCGACTTTTACTGTGCAAACACCGAAGTTCTCAATACTGAGCTGATGTTTGATCCTCTGTTGTAGATTTTCATCACTTACTTGGCAACAAGTAAAATGTGCTGCTTCTAGATCTGTTTGAACTGGACCGTGTATTACCCAACCTAGCTTGGTTTTGGATAACATCGGGCGGTGTTCATCTCCGTTAATGACAGCTCGTGTGGTAATAAGATTTGCATGCCGTTGTCCGATCAACAGCATTGGCTTCTTATCCTGCAACTTCTTGATGTCTACCAGATTTTTTGGAACAAGCTCCGTCAGCCTGTTGTAGTCAAATTGTTGTGATGGTAAGCTTAAATCGTTTATAAGCCATACATCGTTAAGATCATGCTTCATGCCGTTTTTGCCACTAAGACAGATCTTCGCTGATTCCGCATCTGCTTCATATCTGTAGACTCCACCTGTCCAGCTGAAGCAGAAGGGTTTTACATCTCCTTGAATGCCAACTTCTCGTGCCAAACTCATATCCATGATTGTAGATGTGCTCCCTTCGTCTAGGAATGCGACAATTTCTTTGGACCCTTTTTCGCCGTGTACTATGATTGGTACCAATTTCAGCAAGGATTTGGTTTTAGTCTCTGATACGCATCCGCTGAAGTTTGAAGGTGTTGTGATATTTGGCTGTATGAGACGCTTGTGTAGTAGAGAATTATGAAATTTCTCACAGTTGTCAATTTTGCACGTTTGTCTTTCGTTGCATTGACCCTTGTGAAATTTCAAGCAACAGTAGCATGCTTTGTGGTGATTGGCTAAGTCCCATCTCTTCTTAACATCCGCTTTTAGGAATGTATTGCATTTGCTCAGAGAATGTTTCTCTTCGCTGCAAATCGAACAGGTTGACTTGAGCTTAGGCTTTGGTTGATTTACCGCCTCATCTTCTTGGTTGTGTAGCTGGATTGCATTTGGTTGTTCCGCAACTGATGACTGTTGGTTGATCTTCATTACCTTTTTGAAAAATGAGACATCTTGAATTAAGTCAGCTTGTTTTTGCGACCATTCTGCCAGTTTCTCGAATGTACAATAAGATGCCACCACGTTTTCGGCTCTTAGAAATGCGCCCCATTCTCGAAGATAGTTTTCAGACAGTTTGCCGATCATCGTAGCTAACAACCTCTGTGTGTCAATCAGCATGTTGTCAGTGTATTCCAACGCAGAGCTTATATTTTGGACACTGTAGTTAAACTCCTCGAAATCAGCCAGTTGTTTGACTGATTTCACCTCGCTTGCCTTTGACATCAACTCCAGAGCTACATTTTCTGGTCCACCATAAGCCTTTTCTAAAATTGATATAATTTTACCAGGATCCTTTGCGGAGATCAACAGCAGTGACACTTTATCCCTCGCAGCTCCCTTGAGTGCTTTTGAAAGACGTCGAACATTTTCTTCTTTAGAAAATCCGCCCTGTGCACTTGTTGCCTTGAACTCGCTGATGAAATGTCTCCAGTTTAATGCAGATGTACCATCAAACTCCAGATGTTTGCCGTTGAAATTTTGTCTCGCTAGCATTTTGGCCATCGTCATTGTTGCACCACTTGAATCGTCGATTTCTTGTGCATCATTTACGGAATTCCCCTGTCGTTGGTTGCGGACCCACTCTGACGTGCGCTGAGTCTGATTGTCGATATGCCGCACAGAATTTTTTGATCGTTCAGAGCAAGCAGAACTCTCTGTTAGTGCAGCCTTAGTTTTAAGAACATTTTTCTTACTAATAAGTGCTTCTTCTTCTGCCTGAAGTAGATCCAATTCTTTTTGTGCTATACCAATGTCGTCGCGCATCATTGCCATGTCTGCCTCTGAGTTTGCAGTTGCGTTGCTTTCCGCCTCAGACAGAGTCCGTTTCATGTTTATAAGCTTTGCCTCTTGTTCGCACACTTTTCGCTTGACGTCTACATTTTCTGCATCCACTTTTTCTATTTGTTCCAGAATTACCAGTTGCTTTTCCAAGATTGTTGCATTTGACCCATCAGAGTTTTCGGATCCGACAAATGATATAGCGTTTACAATTTTTGCCGCCATTTCATTTTTTGCCGCGTATTCACCGACGCCGATGTCAAGGAATTCACAGACGCGCAATAATGCGTTTTCGCCCAATTCCTTTGAAATTGTCTTCTCGTGTTCTCGTTTTGCAGCGTTGGTATATTTTAAGCCTTCAAATGTGCGAAGTTGTCGCTTAATCAATGTTTCTGTCACAAATTTCCGGTATATTGCAAAATAAACGTCTCGCAGTGATTGCGATTTCCACGAATCAATGCGGCTAATTTGTGACTCGCTCCACTGCCACATTTTTGATCGCGTGTACTTTTGTTTGTGGACTGTAATCTATAGTGTTGGCTGCTAACTAAGCGATCCGGCTCGAAGGACCACTATGTGAATTATATTTTGAGGCAGCTTATTGTTTTATTTAAAATTAAAGTTTATTTCACAATTTTCGTGTGCGTTCCTTCCAATTCGCTTAGTAAGAGTAGAGTGTGACCAGATTCATTTTTGGTACAAAATACATAATTATAAAATACTAAATAAACTATCATTAGTTATCGATTGATCGTATATCGCACTGTCAATACACGATCAGTCATCGCACGCATTCGTCATGCATGTGTTTCATTTAAGCTGCG
>JBAMBK010000962.1:0-46389 GCA_037043435.1 Drosophila suboccidentalis
TAATAAAAATAAAACAATAGAATAATAACCCAATAAATTAATAAAGAACAATAAATATTAAAATTAAAACATAAACATTTACTAGATGGTTAAAAGTCCCTTTCTTCACCGGAAAGAAATAGAAAAGCTCAAGAATTTTTTACAAAACAGGCTTAATAGTTGTAACTCGTAGGGAAGCAATGTCTCACATTTCGGGGCAAAGAAAAAGGCGGAAAGAAGGCTGAGCAGGGGTTTGGAGTATTTCCGAAATAGAGGAGAGGAGATTTTCGGCCCAGTGACTCGTTCTCAGTCCGGGAAATCAGACATGCCAGTTGATAAACCATCGCTAGAGCTGTTACAAATGGATCAGGACACGTCGCAACTCTAGTGCAGAAAAAAGAGATAAAGGTCACGGATCCGACCAATCCAACCCCTTCCGCTGAGGCGGTGCTCATACTAAGGGGCTCTGGTGACCGAGTCCGGGCGGTATAACCCTCACCGGTTAAAAGCCGAGAGAAATCTCTGGCCACCGTGGGACTGCACTAGAGAATCTTGCAGTATGACAGACGAATCGGCGCAAGCGTTTTTAAAACGCCCTGTTCTGCAGCGCACACCACCTCCACAGGCGGCCGGCCAGATTCAGCAAAGTCCGAGAAGGCAATCACCAGAAGATCAATTGGATGACGTGAAAATTGTGTCGTTTAAGAGCACACTAAAATCGATGGGAACTGCACTTGATGCTCTCTCAACGCTTTTTGGTGGTCAGCGACATATAACGTTGTCTATGAGAGATGAGCTGGTAAAGATTATCGAGTGCCAGAAGCTGCTCACTTCCTTGAGCTCTCCAGTTCTTGCGGATGTCGAAGTGCAAGTCACGCCATCCCTAGAGCAGCGACATGGAAAAATTGCTGGAGCAATTGACGAAATGTCACATGGAGCTGCGTGTACGCCAAAAAGATTTAGAGAATCCCTGCCGGGGCCACGTAAAACCCCGTCAAAGAAGCCCAGGCGCCAAGGCCCATCCACGAAGGAAGCTATAGTGGCAGCCCCACAGGACGCGGAGGACTGGACACTCGTTAAGAGCCGCCAGCCCACGAGCAAGCGTTCAAAGCCGACGAAAAATCCGGGAGCAATGCGCCAGCTTAAACCTCGACCAGATGCTATTCTGATAGAGGCTAAGGGCGACGTGTCATACAGCGACATCCTGAAAATGGTCACGAGAAGCCAGAACGAGAAGCTGCAAGCCGTTGGCGAGAACGTCCATAAAGTCAGACGAACTGCTAAAGGCGATCTGCTTCTGGAGCTAAAAGGATCGCTGACAGAAAACTTGTGCCAACTCAGAGACGATATTGGCCAAGCTCTTGGTGGCAATTTAGAGACACGAGCTCTAACGCAGGAAGCAACGATTGAGGTGAGAGACCTGGATGAGATGTCCTTGGCAGAGGATCTAATATCTGCATTCAAGTCGCAACTTGAGGTTGAGCTAAATGCGAAATCTATAAAAAGAATTCGCCCAGCTTTTGGCGGAACCCAGACCGCGATCATCAGTCTACCTCTAGCAGCTGCTGAAAAAGCTCTCCAAGCAGGAAAACTAAAGATTGCTTGGTCTGTATGCAGGATTGTATCAAGAGTCATGCCAACTAGGTGTTTCAGATGCCTCGAGATTGGCCACATTGCAGCTAGGTGCCAGTCCCCAGTGGACAGGAGTGGTTGGTGCCTCAAGTGCGGTAACAGTGGGCACCTGGCTCGCGACTGCAACAACGAGGCAAGGTGTTTTCTCTGCAATGCAAATGGAAAACAGGCAAGCCACATAGCCGGAAGCCAGCGTTGCCCAGCTGCAGCGAACAAAGGAGGAAAAGCGCACAACAATCGCCATGATTAATTTCTTACAAATTAATCTCAACCACTGTGAGGCTGCCCAGGACCTACTTACGCAGGCTGTGCACGAATTAGGCGTTGATGTGGCTATATTAAGCGAGCCATATAGACGCAAACTAAGTGGAAACTGGATCTGGAGCACATCTGGAAAGGCAGCAATCTGGATATGTGGTGAGCGCGCTATGCAGCTCGCATCAGCATCGAGATCTACCCACTTTGTCAAAACAAGGCTAGATGACTACTGGGTATACAGTTGCTACCTGCCTCCGAGCCTTAGCTATGAGGAGTTCAGCATCGCGCTGGATGAGATCGCGACCGACGCCCGGAACAACAGTCCGGTCATCATAGCTGGGGATTTTAATGCCTGGGCTCTGGAGTGGGGAAGTACTCTTACTAATGCTAGAGGACGATGTCTGCTGGAAACATTTGCGGCTCTTGATTTAGCCCTTTTAAATCAAGGCTCCCGGCACACATTTAGCCGTGCAGGAGCAGGGTCAATCATTGACCTTACTTTCGTCAGCAGCTGCCTGTTTCCCTCATCGAAATGGCGAGTAGGCGACCATTATACAGCGAGCGACCATGAGCCCATTCTGTTCTCCATCGGCTCACCGGAAAGACGAGACCGGAATCGAGCGCCCAGTGGCATGGCATACAAGGAGAACACACTCAACTGCCAAGCTTTTACTAATGTGATGAGCAATCTGTTGGTTTCAGGCTCAGCAAAGGACATGACGGATCAACTGGCACAGCATCTTAAGCAAGCATGTGACGCCAGCATGGTGGCTAGTAAGACGTACAAAAGGCATCACAGATCAGCTTACTGGTGGAATGACCAGATCGCAGAGGCACGCGCGAGTTGCTTATCTGCAAGACGGCAATACCAACGGGCGAGAAGAAGGGATAGAGCAAACTGGCAAGCACTTCAACGGCGATTCAGAGAGGCAAGGAGTGCTTTAAAAAATGCGATTCGCACCAGCAAACGAGAGTGCTTTCTTCAACTGTGCGATTCTGCGGATCACGATCCCTGGGGCAAGGCATACAAAATTGTGGTCAAACGTATCTATGCCAACAGACTGGAATCACCGAGCGACCCACAGCGCCTTAAAGACATCGTGGAAAAGCTCTTCCCACATCGCATGGACAGTCTGGAGTCAAGAAGCGGCTATTTAGTGACTCCTTTTGAAATCCAGCCAGTCACCGTTGACGAAGTTGTCGCAGCGGCCCAGAGGATGAAGCCTGGAAAGGCTCCTGGCCCAGATGCAATACCGAATCGGGCGGTGAAGCTGGCAATCTCCTTGCGACCGGAGATTTTTGCGGAGGCGTATACGCAATGCCTTTGTGAAGGCATTTTTCCAGACAGATGGAAGCTGCAGAAGCTGGTGCTGATCCCGAAGCCCGGAAAGCCGTCTGACGAAGCGTCGTCCTACAGACCGATCTGCCTGATTGATGCCATGGGCAAGATTCTCGAGCGAATTATTTGCTCGAGACTAGAAATGGCAATCAGCAACAGTGGCGGGCTCTCGCCACACCAATATGGATTTAGGAAATCATTCTCCACCATTGACGCTATTCGGAGGGTGACGGAGATCGCTTCAAAAGCTAAAGAAGGTACCAGATGGAAAGGTGGGAGCAAGCAATACTGTCTCATTGCTACCCTGGACATAAAAAATGCGTTCAACACTGCAGACTGGGGAAGCATACTTGATGCACTCAGAAATTTTGGAATCCCGCAGTACCTCTACGCGCTGGTGAGGAGCTACTTCGGCAACAGGCATCTGCTATACTCCACCACAGAGGGAACAATGTCATACAACATCACAGCAGGCGTGCCTCAAGGGTCAGTTTTGGGGCCCCTTTTGTGGAACTCTATGTATGATGGAGTCTTGCGTCTGGCATTACCCGGTGGCTGCCATATAGTCGGATATGCGGATGACGTCGCTCTTGTAGTCGTTGCCAAACAGCTAGAAGAAGTGGAAAGCATCTGTAGCGCGGCAGCAACGCTAGTAATCCAGTGGCTCCGCACAGTTGGCCTGGAACTCGCAACACACAAAACGGAGGCTGTGCTCGTTAGCAGCCGGAAGAAGGTGGAGACGGCACGCATCAGAGTTGGAGACAGCGTCGTGACCTCAAAAAGGGCCATTCGATACTTGGGTGTGGTTATCGACACTCGCTTAAGTTTCCGGGAGCACATGGCAGCGGTGCAGGAAAAGGTAGCGAATTCGAGCCGTGCACTGTCGCGAATTATGCTCAATACCAGAGGACCCAAGCAGGAGAGGAGGATGCTCTTGATGAGTGTCGTCCGATCCATAACATTGTATGCTGCGCCGATCTGGGCGGATGCAATCAAAGTTAAGAACTACTCCAGAGGAATACTAGCAAGCTATCGACTTTGTGCCCTACGTGTATGCAGTGCCTTTAAAACGGTATCTGACGATGCCGCCTTGGTCATTGCGGGCATGATACCAATCGACTTGCTGGCCGCCGAGGAGAAAGTCGTGGAGGCAGCTACAACAGCAGGACAAGAAAGAAAGAGGGCGCGTACTGAGGCAAGAGAGGCGAGCATGTCAAGCTGGCAGCTGCGATGGAGCATGTCGTCCAAGGGTCGCTGGACGCACCGCCTGCTGCCTGACATAAGGCGATGGACAGGACGCAAACATGGCAGGGTAAACTTTTATCTGACTCAACTGCTGAGTGGTCACGGGTTGAAAGAGAGAGGAACCGACAGTGGTAGATGTAGTCATCGTCCTTGCGATGCACTGACTAAAAGTAGTTCCGCAGGGAAAGACTACTCTACTTCTTAAGTTAACTAGTTATAATTATCTAGAGTTAAGATAAATAGGTGAAATAAACAGCCTCGATTCCACCGAATCACTGGAATGGTGATCGTGTGCGTGAGATGGACCAGAGGGGGTGCACTGAGCGTTACAGCGTGCAGCAATCGGAATGCGTCACCAGGAGCAGAGCTCAAAGCGCGTGGCCATCAGGAGGCAAACAGCAACGAGCAGATCCGATCAAGATTCAGCGATGGGGAATCCTGTTTGACGGTAGTCCCAAATCAATGCCTGTAAAAGAATTTATCTTTAGAGTCGAGCACATGCAGAAAGTGTACAACGTACCGTGGTCAGATGTGTTACGGGATTTCCATGCGCTCGTAGATGGCAGAGCGCGAGACTGGTTCTGGACTCATGTCCGCACCGCCTCAATCCTAGACTGGCCAAACTCTGCGTTATTGTCTGGAGCAGCATTTCCAGAGTCGCAAGTCCAGCTTTGAACAGGAGCAAGATCTTCGGGAGCGAAAACAGCGGCCAGGAGAGAGCATCGACGATTACCTCCAGGAGATGATCTCGCTGCGCTCGAGATTGCCCACTCCATTCTCAGATCACGACCTGATAAAGACAATAAAGATAAACATCAGAGAGGGCATTTCGAGAGTGATATATCCCATGACGATCACAAACCTGGAGAAGCTGCGGGATGAATGCCACGAGGCGGAACGATGGCTGGCGACCCGATGGACCAAACCAGCACCACCTCTGCAGCCACCAAAGGTGCCCAGATATCACGTCCAGGAAGCGTATGTTCCGGTAACAGAGCCGAATGCTGAGGAAGAAGAGGAGCAATCAGTGGAGGCATTATATCGGCCACGTGAAGGCGGCGGCAATCTAACATGCTGGAATTGCTCGCAGGCAGGACATACCTTTTGGGAGTGTGAGTCGACGGAACGTACGATCTTCTGCTACAAATGCGGACTGGCCGGAACGGTGTTCCCGAAATGCTCCAGATGTCAGCAGGGAAACCACCGGCGGAGCAAGACGCATGCGGAGGAGTCGCGCTCCAATCCAGTAGGCCCAAACTAATTTCCTCTGTCCCAAGCGTAATAGATATAAGCACTAGGATAAAGGATAAAGCATGCGTTAATAGAATATTAGTAAATAAAAATAAAAATAGCATACCACACGGCGAGTACTCAGTTCGGTATCCCTTGGAAGTTCGTCAAGCAGCATACGAGGAGGCAAGAGCGCGTATTTTCTGTGAGGCCACACAGTACGTACAGCGTGCAAGATCACGATTCCAGGATAGGCGGCAGGAACGGAATCTGGTGTGTGCAGCAATTAAAGCAGCAGCCTCAGGCGATAAGCGGGTCTTTGCGAGCGTAGAGATTCATGGCTATTCCATAGCAGGATTTCTAGACACTGGAGCCTCAGTTAGTTTGCTCGGCAGCGGCGGCATCGAGTTCCTGGAGAAGATAGGAGCAACGTTAATTCACTCGCAGTCGACAGTTCAAGCGGCAGGAGGAACCAGACATACCATCGTGGGAAAAGTAGAGGTGTCAATGGCATATAATGGAGACAGCAAAGACATCACGCTGTATGTGTGTCCGACGTTGCAGCAGCCACTGTATCTGGGAGTCGATTTTTGGCGAAAATTCCAGCTCGCACCAGAGATTCTAGGTGTAGAATCTATAGAGCACATGGACTCCGAATTCATCACCAAAAGCGAGCCCGTTGAACCTCATATTCTGGATCCGCAACAGCAGCAAAAACTGGAAGAAGTGAAGAATCAGTTTCTAGCGTACGAAAATACAGGATTAGGCAAAACTCACCTGGAGCAGCATACGATTCAGTTGATCGAAGGAGCCGTACCAATCAAGGAGCGCTTTTATCCAGTCTCGCCCGCAATACAGCAACTACTTTTTGCCGAAGTAGATGAGATGCTGAGACTCGGCGTAATTGAACCAAGTGAGAGTCCTTGGAGCAATAGGATGACGCTCGTACGAAAGCCTGGGAAAAATCGATTATGTTTAGATGCTAGAAAACTGAATGCAGTAACAATAAAAGATGCTTACCCATTACAAAACATAGAGTCAATCCTCAGCAGAGTAGACGACACGGTATACATCAGCAGCGTAGACCTCAAACATGCGTTTTGGCAGATTGAGTTGGAGCCGAAAAGTAGAGAATACACCGCATTCACAATTCCAGGTCGACCGCTCTACCAATTCCGCATGATGCCATTTGGACTTTGCAACGCAGCGCAGCGTCTGTGTCGGCTGATGGATCGAGTAATCCCGCAATCGTTACGAAGCAAGGTGTTCGTATACCTGGATGATCTCCTTATCATCTCGAGAACCTGGGAAGAACATTTAGGTTTGTTAGGAGAAGTCGCAAAGGCACTGCGAGACGCGAACCTCACCATAGGTCTGGGAAAGTCTAAATTCTGTTTCAGGTATCTGTCGGTATCTGGGATACGTTATTGGAGATGGAGCATTGCGAACGGATCCGAGAAAAGTGGAGGCAATCAACCAAATCCCGGTGCCCAAAACTGTTCGGCAGCTGCGAAGTTTCCTGGGCACGGCAGGATGGTATCGGCGTTTCATCCGCGATTACTCAAGCTTGTCAGCTCCTCTGACGGATTGTCTGAAAGGGAATGCAAAATTTATTATGAGTGACGAGGCGATAACATCATTCCATGCATTGAAGAAAGCACTTACCTGCGCACCCGTGCTGGTGCATCCAGACTTCAAACGGCACTATTATATTCAGTGCGATGCCAGTCAGTTTGGAATAGGAGCAGTGCTCTTTCAAAGGGACGATGAGGGAAGGGACAGGCCCATAGCATTCTTCTCAGCAAAACTGAAAGGAGCGCAGCTCAACTATAGTGTCACTGAGAAAGAATGTCTAGCAGCCGTGAAGGCGATAGAACGTTTCAGGCCTTACGTAGAACTTATGCCCTTCACCGTCATCACTGACCATGCCAGTCTTCAGTGGCTTACGACGCTGAAAGACCTGAGTGGACGGTTGGCTCGGTGGTCTCTTGTCTCTACAGGCGTTTAATTTTAACGTGGAGCATCGCAAAGGCAAGGACAACGTTGTGGCTGACATGCTGTCGCGTCCGTTTGATGTCGAGGAGCTCAATTTGTTCGATTTCGAAACAACGGCATTTGAGGATGAGGAGTACGTGGAGCGAGTGCAGGTAGTGCAGGAGAACCCGGAGCAGTTCCCAGATCTGCGTGTCGAGGAGGACTTGCTGTTCAAACGCGTCCAGTTTGAGCGAGAGGACAGTCAAGAATTCCATTGGAAGCTGTGGATACCCGAGGCACTCACGAGCACCCTCATCCAGCAAGCGCACGAAGGCGAAAACCGGATGCACGGAGGCATTGCGAAGACGCTGGCCAGACTCAAGCAGTTTTATTACTGGCCAAGGATGACGGTGCAGGTCCGAGAGTCTCGTGTTGGGTTGCAGCACGTGCAAGGAGACGAAGCACACGACGCAGATATGCCGACCTCCAATGGGCAAAGAAGTCTGCACTGATCGTCCCGCGCAAAAGCTCTATCTCGATTTTTTAGGGAAATACCCGAGATCACGGCATGGCAACGCGTACATCCTCATCGCGCTTGACCACATGACGAAGTTCGTCTGGCTCAGGGCGATTCCGAAGGCGACGACACTGGCTACGGTGAAGATCCTGAAAGAGGACATTTTTGTACATTTTGGAGTACCGGAGGTCATCCACACCGATAACGGGAAACAATTCACGTCCTCGGAGTTTGGAGCTTTGATGCAACATTATGGGATAAAACACCTTAAAACGGCATATTACTCACCGCAGGCCAATGCTTCTGAGCGCGTGAATCAGTCGGTGATCGCGGCGATCCGTACACACGTAGGAGCAGACCAGACGACGTGGGACGAGAAGCTGCCGGAGATACAAGTAGCACTGTGCAGCGCTATTCACAGCAGCATTGGAGTGTCGCCGTACTTCGCGATGTTCGGACAGAATATGTTTCTGCATGGCAGCGACTATGCAGTGGCCAGAAAGCTAGGAGCACTCGAAGATGCCGCAATCGCACCTTTGGCTCGTTCCGAAAAGCAGCAGATTTATCGTGCACGGATCCAGGAGACACTGCACAAAGCCTACGAAACAGCCGAGAAACGTTATAATCTGAAGACCAGATGCGTACAGTACTCACCTGGACAAGAGCTGTACAAACGCAACTTTGTTCTCAGCGATTTCCGACGCAACATCAATGCGAAGTTCTGCCGAAAATTCACAAAATGCCGCGTCGTGCGGGCCATAGGGAACAGCCTGTACGAATTGGAGACGTTGCAAGGAGATCCGTTGGGCATTTTCCACGCCAAGGATCTGAAACAATAACACAAGTTTAGTGCCCGGCTAGCAAAGCCAAAACAACAACAACAATAAACTTACCAGACATCTCAGGGCGTGGGCGATGGCCTACGTTGGGGCCGACAGATTCTTCAAGCACGCTAACAACTTCCTAACTCCCCCCTCCCCCCGGCGGCGGTGTGGTGTTACGAAATGCGATTATTTCGTACATTAATGCACGCAAACAATAAAAGAGAACAGAAAATGCGCAATTTATATTTGCGTGTGACAACCACAGCTGTTTATATGAGGAGCAAAATACTGTGTGGAGCAGAGCTGCATGTTGATTTCCAGGGCTGAGGGCGGGTTGCCACCCGGCAAATTTCCCTTTTTGTGGTATTTTTTTTTCTGATTCCCCCCCAGGGGAATGGCAGATTTTGGGAGGAAGAAGAAAGTTTTAGAGGATAAAAAACGTGGATGAATAGCCAGCTTCCAGCTTATACCAGGCAATTAAAATAAATTAGAACGGAGACGGCGAAGATCTTTACAAACGAGGGATTTTTATGTGATACTCGCGGCTATTGGGTCGGTATTTTTGTGTTTTAAAATAGTGGTGAATTTGTGCGTGAATATTTATTAAATACTGTCTTTTTTATGAACAGTGGCAAGCAGCGCCCAGGGCAATTTTGCACTAACAGCCGGCAGAGCACGATTTTGGCTAGGAAAATACGCAGGAGGGCGCCACCGGAGGAGCGACTGGCCACCGCCTCTGGGTGGCCACAAGGTTTTTATACCATTTTTCTCTTTTGTTTAAATGCTCTTAATACCCAAGAGTCAAGAAGAAGAAGTTTTGCATTAAACACCCCTGCGTTACGTTTGGCATAACAAGAAGTGAAAATCCCACTACATTTCACGAAAGCATAATATTAAACCAACCAAAACACTAAATAATCAAATACCGACACAAACACATATATGTAAATAAGCGCCGGCATATTTATTGTATACTTTCTGCCGAAATTAAGCCGACATGCTTATTTAACAAACAATTGCAAACATCCACGTTCTGAACACAAATCGTCGTCTTAAACTACACGCTAATTTATAATTTATTAATTCATTTATTATTTAATTAATTTATCATTTATTAATTTGCATATTTATTTAACTAATATTTATTTATTTATTTAATTATTTATTTATATGTTTGTTTAATTGTTTAAATCATTATTTATTTTTCTTAATTTTTATTTCTTAATTTAATTCCTTGTTGTTAGCAGCCCCTTGGTCCCTTATAGCTCTTCTCTGACTGCTCGAGCGTTAGGTGGTGTTTAGGGTGTCTCAGTTCAGTTGTCCTTTAATCTGAAATGAACTGAAATATAACCATAAAGAGAAATGTTAGTATTAATGAAATAGATGTATTGTTTTAAGTCCTAATGGAAAAAGTTGAGTAGATACCTTAATATGGGGTGAAGTGGGCTAACACACGGCTGGAGTGACCGGAGTAGGGAGTTGATCTCATTCCACCATGATCAACTAATGGTAGGGTGGGCGACGCAGGTGCTGGCAGTTTGTCAGTGCCATAATTTCCCTTCTTTTCAAACAGGAACGCCAGAACAGATGACCGATGGAATTCAGAAAATAAATAAATTGATGTTACCCGACTATCCGTCTATCGAGGGTCTTATCCATCCCTGGAAATGCCGTGAGCTAGCTGGCAATCGATATTCGGATGCGATAAACTGTCGGCAAGTAATACATGGCGCCCAATCTGAAAATAGGAGAATCTTTGAATGTCTTATGTAGTCCGAATTTGCAAAATTAATATAACCATACATAGAATGCAGTTGTCCCTTTTAGCCAGAAGTTCCGCTGAAGTTGTTGGTCCGCGAGATGGAGCCATAAATCCACCGTAGTTACCATAATGGAATGCGTAACGAGTGCCACCCGTATTAGCAGAAATTGTCCCTCGGCTGGTCCCGGAATGGAATCATCAGTCCAAAGCCGCGTTGCCGTCGACAGGCAATATTCGGCCAACATAAAGTTGACGGGTATAGGGATATAGGGTATAGGGTCTATTGATTTTAGACAATAGACCAAATTGCTAGACATTCCGGCGTTCCTGGAATAGCAAGGAGGAGGAAGCGTTGTAATTCCGGTCAAGAACGATGAGTCTTTCTGATCGAAGCCCAGTCGTGTGATTAGTTTCATTTCACCCCTTGGAAAATATAAAACAAACAGATTTTTAAATATAACTTAAAAAAAAAAAAATAAACAAAAGAATTTCAAGCTCGAATATTGAATTAAGAAGACAGTGTATGCTTGGTGTTAATGTGAATATTTGTAATTATTTGTATTTACATATAATACGTATATATGTAATACGGGTACTTATGGCTATTTATGTTAATTTATTCGAGTGTATGTTGTTTTGGTTTAATATTGTCGCGTGATAGTTCACTTATGTTTAAAATAAAATAGTAAATCACATTCTTACGGTAATTGGAATTATTGTAATATTAATTCAAATTATAACATCAACTATAGTTTGACTTGAATTATAATAGTTTTAATTACAGCTTAAATTATAAAATTAAATTCGAAAGAATCTTATTATTATATTATTATTGTAATGGGGAAATCTGCACTGCGACCCTTTGGATCTATTGTGCCCCCTTCTGAGCCTATAGCTCATCCATCAACCCTAGTTCTCGCACGAAGTCGAGAATTTTTACCGCGTTGAGGTCTGCTATGTCCTCCTTCGGTAGGACATGTTTCCCTAGAAAACGACATCTACGTCTACATAGAGCAGTGCATTCTGCTAGTATGTGCATCGAGGATTCCTCCTCGCAATTGCAGAACCGGCAGGTTCCACTGCTTACAATTCCTAACTTTGATAGGTGACTTCTCAGTTTGCAATGCCCGGTCAAGAGACCGGTGAGTATTCTGAGTCTATTCTTTCCCAGTGTAATTACTTGCTTAAACCGCTTTGGGTTGTAGCTACCTAGGAGGTATTTGGCTTGCCTGAGACCTGTTGTCTCCGTCCAATGCGACTGCTGAAGTCGCCTCTCCTCTTTTCGTAGGTATTCCCGGATTGTGTGTCTTCCAATCCCACAAAACGGTTCAGGACCTATTAGGGGCCTGCATGCGCCCATTCTGGCTAGTCTGTCAGCTGCCTCGTTTCCTGCTAAATCCCTGTGGCCTGGGATCCATCTTAGGGTTAGCCTATTATGTGATCCCAGTTGGTTTAGCTTCTTTCGCACCTCATGCACAACTTTAGACGTTATTTTCGCCTTGTTGAGTGCATTGAGAGCTGCTTGACTATCGGATAGAATGGCTATGTCTCTATTCCGATAATTGCGTTTGAGATTAAGATCAGCACACCTCCCTATTGCACATACCTCAGCCTGGAAGATGCTGGTATATGTTCCTAGAGATTCATGGTAAGATATCCGAGGGCCTACAACTCCAAGTCCTGTGCCTTGGTCTGTAAGAGATCCGTCGGTGTACCATTTTATGTTGTGTTGACCCATTGGATGGACTTCATCAAGTGTTGTCCAGTCCTTCTTACTGCTCAGGCTCACTTTGAAATTCTGCTCGAACATAAGCTCGGCAGTCATCTCGTCCCTTGGCTGTAATAGTAAGGGGAGATCACCTGATAGCAATTCTGCGTCTCTGTGGCTTAGGATGCTTCCCACCCCCTCTCGTGCTATCCTTTGCAGAGTCGCCCTTTGTTGCAGTTTAATGAATACATGGAGTGGCGTGAGCTCCATTAGGACTTCTATGGCCGTTGTCGGACAGGTGCTCATAGCTCCCGTCATACATACGCAGGCCATCCGTTGCAGTTTTAAAAGCTGCTTCTTGACGGTGATGAGTTGGGCTCTATCACCCCAGGCTATTGCTCCGTATGTGAGCATTGGCCTGACAACCATTAGGTATAGCCATCTAATAATCTTCGGTGATGTACCCCATGATTTCCCGGCTATGCTGCGACAGGCATAAAGTGCTCGAGTGCACTTTGCTATCGCATTTTCTACAAGGGGGCCGAAGTTAAGTTTACTGTCGAAAGTGACTCCTAGGTACTTAACCTCCTTACTTGTTTCTATTATGCTGTTTGACAGCCTTATTTGCCTCATTCTCTGCAACTTGTACCTTTTAGTGAAGGGAACGATGACTGTCTTGGCGGGGTTGAGGTTGAGGCCCACCTCTCCACACCAGTCGCTCGTTATCCATAGACCTAGTGCTATGATGACAATGTCATCAGCGTAGCCCTGACATTGAATTCCATAGCCGGCAAGTTTCTGGAGTAGTTCATCTACTCCAAAGTAAAGGAGACAAAACACCCCCTTGAGGACAACCTTTTGTGGTTGTGACAGTAACAGTGTTATCTTGAACTGTTGCCGTGGCTTGTCTAGACCCCAGCAGTGAGGAAATCCATCTGCCTGTGGTTGTGTCCAGGCCCCTCCTGGACAGGGCAGCCTTGACAGCATCGTGAGATGTGTTGTCGAAGGCACCTTCTATGTCCAGGAAGGCGCATATGGCCACCTCCTTTTTGTCAAGAATCTTAATAAGTAATAAAAATAAACAATAGAATAATAACCCAATAAATTAATAAATAACAATAAATATTAAAATTAAAACATAAACATTTACTAGATGGTAAAAGCACTTCTTCACCGGAAAGAAATAGAAAAGCTCAGAGACTCTTACAAAACAGGCTTAATAGTTGTAACTCGTAGGGAAGCAATGTCTCACATTTCGGGGCAAAGAAAAAGGCGGAAAGAAGGCTGAGCAGGGGTTTGGAGTATTTCCGAAATAGAGGAGAGGAGATTTTCGGCCCAGTGACTCGTTCTCAGTCCGGGAAATCAGACATGCCAGTTGATAAACCATCGCTAGAGCTGTTACAAATGGATCAGGACACGTCGCAACTCTAGTGCAGAAAAAGAGATAAAGGTCACGGATCCGACCAATCCAACCCCTTCCGCTGAGGCGGTGCTCATACTAAGGGGCTCTGGTGACCGAGTCCGGGCGGTATAACCCTCACCGGTTAAAAGCCGAGAGAAATCTCTGGCCACCGTGGGACTGCACTAGAGAATCTTGCAGTATGACAGACGAATCGGCGCAAGCGTTTTTAAAACGCCCTGTTCTGCAGCGCACACCACCTCCACAGGCGGCCGGCCAGATTCAGCAAAGTCCGAGAAGGCAAGCACCAGAAGATCAATTGGATGACGTGAAAATTGTGTCGTTTAAGAGCACACTAAAATCGATGGGAACTGCACTTGATGCTCTCTCAACGCTTTTTGGTGGTCAGCGACATATAACGTTGTCTATGAGAGATGAGCTGGTAAAGATTATCGAGTGCCAGAAGCTGCTCACTTCCTTGAGCTCTCCAGTTCTTGTGGATGTCGAAGTGCAAGTCACGCCATCCCTAGAGCAGCGACATGGAAAAATTGCTGGAGCAATTGACGAAATGTCACATGGAGCTGCGTGTACGCCAAAAAGATTTAGAGAATCCCTGCCGGGGCCACGTAAAACCCCGTCAAAGAAGCCCAGGCGCCAAGGCCCATCCACGAAGGAAGCTATAGTGGCAGCCCCACAGGACGCGGAGGACTGGACACTCGTTAAGAGCCGCCAGCCCACGAGCAAGCGTTCAAAGCCGACGAAAAATCCGGGAGCAATGCGCCAGCTTAAACCTCGACCAGATGCTATTCTGATAGAGGCTAAGGGCGACGAGAAGCCAGAATGAGAAGCTGCAAGCCGTTGGCGAGAACGTCCATAAAGTCAGACGAACTGCTAAAGGTGATCTGCTTCTGGAGCTAAAAGGGTCGCTGACAGAAAACTTGTGCCAACTCAGAGACGATATTGGCCAAGCTCTTGGTGGCAATTTAGAGACACGGGCTCTAACGCAGGAAGCGACGATTGAGGTGAGAGACCTGGATGAGATGTCCTTGGCAGAGGATCTAATATCTGCATTCAAGTCGCAACTTGAGGTTGAGCTAAATGCGAAATCTATAAAAAGAATTCGCCCAGCTTTTGGCGGAACCCAGACTGCGATCATCAGTCTACCTCTAGCAGCTGCTGAAAAAGCTCTCCAAGCAGGAAAACTAAAGATTGCTTGGTCTGTATGCAGGATTGTATCAAGAGTCATGCCAACTAGGTGTTTCAGATGCCTCGAGATTGGCCACATTGCAGCTAGGTGCCAGTCCCCAGTGGACAGGAGTGGTTGGTGCCTCAAGTGCGGTAACAGTGGGCACCTGGCTCGCGACTGCAACAACGAGGCAAGGTGTTTTCTCTGCAATGCAAATGGAAAACAGGCAAGCCACATAGCCGGAAGCCAGCGTTGCCCAGCTGCAGCGAACAAAGGAGGAAAAGCGCACAACAATCGCCATGATTAATTTCTTACAAATTAATCTCAACCACTGTGAGGCTGCCCAGGACCTACTTACGCAGGCTGTGCACGAATTAGGCGTTGATGTGGCTATATTAAGCGAGCCATATAGACGCAAACTAAGTGGAAACTGGATCTGGAGCACATCTGGAAAGGCAGCAATCTGGATATGTGGTGAGCGCGCTATGCAGCTCGCATCAGCATCGAGATCTACCCACTTTGTCAAAACAAGGCTAGATGACTACTGGGTATACAGTTGCTACCTGCCTCCGAGCCTTAGCTATGAGGAGTTCAGCATCGCGCTGGATGAGATCGCGACCGACGCCCGGAACAACAGTCCGGTCATCATAGCTGGGGATTTTAATGCCTGGGCTCTGGAGTGGGGAAGTACTCTTACTAATGCTAGAGGACGATGTCTGCTGGAAACATTTGCGGCTCTTGATTTAGCCCTTTTAAATCAAGGCTCCCGGCACACATTTAGCCGTGCAGGAGCAGGGTCAATCATTGACCTTACTTTCGTCAGCAGCTGCCTGTTTCCCTCATCGAAATGGCGAGTAGGCGACCATTATACAGCGAGCGACCATGAGCCCATTCTGTTCTCCATCGGCTCACCGGAAAGACGAGACCGGAATCAAGCGCCCAGTGGCATGGCATACAAGGAGAACACACTCAACTGCCAAGCTTTTACTAATGTGATGAGCAATCTGTTGGTTTCAGGCTCAGCAAAGGACATGACGGATCAACTGGCACAGCATCTTAAGCAAGCATGTGACGCCAGCATGGTGGCTAGTAAGACGTACAAAAGGCATCACAGATCAGCTTACTGGTGGAATGACCAGATCGCAGAGGCACGCGCGAGTTGCTTATCTGCAAGACGGCAATACCAACGGGCGAGAAGAAGGGATAGAGCAAACTGGCAAGCACTTCAACGGCGATTCAGAGAGGCAAGGAGTGCTTTAAAAAATGCGATTCGCACCAGCAAACGAGAGTGCTTTCTTCAACTGTGCGATTCTGCGGATCACGATCCCTGGGGCAAGGCATACAAAATTGTGGTCAAACGTATCTATGCCAACAGACTGGAATCACCGAGCGACCCACAGCGCCTTAAAGACATCGTGGAAAAGCTCTTCCCACATCGCATGGACAGTCTGGAGTCAAGAAGCGGCTATTTAGTGACTCCTTTTGAAATCCAGCCAGTCACCGTTGACGAAGTTGTCGCAGCGGCCCAGAGGATGAAGCCTGGAAAGGCTCCTGGCCCAGATGCAATACCGAATCGGGCGGTGAAGCTGGCAATCTCCTTGCGACCGGAGATTTTTGCGGAGGCGTATACGCAATGCCTTTGTGAAGGCATTTTTCCAGACAGATGGAAGCTGCAGAAGCTGGTGCTGATCCCGAAGCCCGGAAAGCCGTCTGACGAAGCGTCGTCCTACAGACCGATCTGCCTGATTGATGCCATGGGCAAGATTCTCGAGCGAATTATTTGCTCGAGACTAGAAATGGCAATCAGCAACAGTGGCGGGCTCTCGCCACACCAATATGGATTTAGGAAATCATTCTCCACCATTGACGCTATTCGGAGGGTGACGGAGATCGCTTCAAAAGCTAAAGAAGGTACCAGATGGAAAGGTGGGAGCAAGCAATACTGTCTCATTGCTACCCTGGACATAAAAAATGCGTTCAACACTGCAGACTGGGGAAGCATACTTGATGCACTCAGAAATTTTGGAATCCCGCAGTACCTCTACGCGCTGGTGAGGAGCTACTTCGGCAACAGGCATCTGCTATACTCCACCACAGAGGGAACAATGTCATACAACATCACAGCAGGCGTGCCTCAAGGGTCAGTTTTGGGGCCCCTTTTGTGGAACTCTATGTATGATGGAGTCTTGCGTCTGGCATTACCCGGTGGCTGCCATATAGTCGGATATGCGGATGACGTCGCTCTTGTAGTCGTTGCCAAACAGCTAGAAGAAGTGGAAAGCATCTGTAGCGCGGCAGCAACGCTAGTAATCCAGTGGCTCCGCACAGTTGGCCTGGAACTCGCAACACACAAAACGGAGGCTGTGCTCGTTAGCAGCCGGAAGAAGGTGGAGACGGCACGCATCAGAGTTGGAGACAGCGTCGTGACCTCAAAAAGGGCCATTCGATACTTGGGTGTGGTTATCGACACTCGCTTAAGTTTCCGGGAGCACATGGCAGCGGTGCAGGAAAAGGTAGCGAATTCGAGCCGTGCACTGTCGCGAATTATGCTCAATACCAGAGGACCCAAGCAGGAGAGGAGGATGCTCTTGATGAGTGTCGTCCGATCCATAACATTGTATGCTGCGCCGATCTGGGCGGATGCAATCAAAGTTAAGAACTACTCCAGAGGAATACTAGCAAGCTATCGACTTTGTGCCCTACGTGTATGCAGTGCCTTTAAAACGGTATCTGACGATGCCGCCTTGGTCATTGCGGGCATGATACCAATCGACTTGCTGGCCGCCGAGGAGAAAGTCGTGGAGGCAGCTACAACAGCAGGACAAGAAAGAAAGAGGGCGCGTACTGAGGCAAGAGAGGCGAGCATGTCAAGCTGGCAGCTGCGATGGAGCATGTCGTCCAAGGGTCGCTGGACGCACCGCCTGCTGCCTGACATAAGGCGATGGACAGGACGCAAACATGGCAGGGTCAACTTTTATCTGACTCAACTGCTGAGTGGTCACGGGTGCTTTAGGCAGTATCTCAACAGATTTGGCCATGAGACATCTGCCCAGTGCACCTGGTGCGAAGAAGAAGTGATGGAAGATGCCGAGCATATTCTATTCCGCTGCGGTCGTTTCAGCGATCAGAGGCAGCGACTCTCAGCGTTGGCCGGGATAGAAATATCTCCAGATAACCTTGTGGATTTCATGTTGGAACGACCCGAATTCTGGGAGGAAACATGCAACTTTGCTGCTCTTATCATGCAGGAGCTGCGCAGAATTGAAAGAGAGAGGAACCGACAGTGGTAGATGTAGTCATCGTCCTTGCGATGCACTGACTAAAAGTAGTTCCGCAGGGAAAGACTACTCTACTTCTTAAGTTAACTAGTTATAATTATCTAGAGTTAAGATAAATAGGTGAAATAAACACGAATTAAAAAAACGTCGCAACTCGGAGCAGTTGGTGGGCTCCTGGATAGTTCAGTCGGCACAGGAGCAGTGCCAAAGCAGCGGGGATCTGCGGAGCAGGAACAGTCGTTCGAGACCCGACAGCCGGGAAGAGATTTGGAAGCGATACCCCTGTCGAGCGAATTGAAATCAGCGATTAATGTTGCTCTGCTGCAAGCTCAGCAAACTTACCGCAGTTCGCAGTCCAGCGAGTTTTCCACTTTCAAGGATGAAATGCGAAGGGAGATGCTCAATTTCATGATGGACATACAACAGTTGGTGAGGCCAAGCCAACTGCCTCCACCAGAACCACTGCAGCCACCAAAACCATCACCGCCACTAGAGACAAAGGCGAATCCTCTGACACGTCCAACAATTCCCTCGACGTTCAATGTGCCACCACCAACAGCATTTTTTGGAGCAGGAGAAGCACCAATGTTTTCCGTGCCCCCTCCAGCACTATTTGGAGACACTGCTAGGGCAGCCTCGATTCCACCGAATCACTGGAATGATGATCGGGTGCGTGAAGTAGACCAGAGGGGGTGCACTGAGCGTTACAGCGTGCAGCAATCGGATATGCGTCTACCAGGAGCAGAGACTCAAAGCGCGTGGCCATCAGGAGGCAAACAGCAACGAGCAGATCCGATCAAGATTCAGCGATGGGGAATCCTGTTTGACGGTAGTCCCAAATCAATGCCTGTAAAAGAATTTATCTTTAGAGTCGAGCACATGCAGAAAGTGTACAACGTACCGTGGTCAGATGTATTACGGGATTTCCATGCGCTTGTAGATGGCAGAGCGCGAGACTGGTTCTGGAATCTTGTTCGCACCGCCACAATCCTCGACTGGCCAAACTTGCGCTATTGTCTGGAGCAGCATTTCCAGAGTCGCAAGTCCAGCTTTGAGCAGGAGCAAGATCTTCGGGAGCGAAAACAGCGGCCAGGAGAGAGCATCGACGATAACCTCCAGGAGATGATCTCGCTGCGCTCGAGATTGCCCACTCCATTCTCAGATCACGACCTGATAAAGACGATAAAGATCAATATCCGAGATAACATTTCGCGAGTGATATATCCCATGACTATCACAAACCTGGAGAAGCTGCGGGATGAATGCCACGAGGCGGAACGATGGCTGGCGACCAGATGGACCAAACCAGCACCACCTCCACTCCACATATATTAGCAATCTAACATGCTGGAATTGCTCGCAGGCAGGACATACCTTTTGGGAGTGTGAGTCGACGGAACGTACGATCTTCTGCTACAAATGCGGACTGGCCGGAACGGTGTTCCCGAAATGCTCCAGATGTCAGCAGGGAAACCACCGGCGGAGCAAGACGCAAGCGGAGGAGTCGCGCTCCAATCCATTAGGCACAAACTAATTTCCTCTGTCCCAAGCATAGTAGATGTAAGCACTAGGATAAAGGATAAAGCATGCGTTAATAGAATATTAGTAAATAAAAATAAAAATAGCATACCACACGGCGAGTACTCAGTTCGGTATCTATTGGAGGTTCGGCAAGCAGCATACGAGGAGGCAAGAGCGTGTATTTTCTGTGAGGCCACACAGTATGTACAGCGTGCAAGATCACGATTCCAGGATAGGCGGCAGGAACGGAATCTGGTGTGTGCAGCAATTAAAGCAGCAACCTCAGGCGATAAGCGGGCATTTGCGAGCGTGGAGATTCAAGGCTATTCCATTGCCGGCTTGTTGGATACTGGAGCCTCAGTTAGTTTGCTCGGCAGCGGCGGCATCGAGTTCCTGGAGAAGATAGGAGCAACGTTAAATCACTCGCAATCGACAGTTCAAGCGGCAGGAGGAACCAGACATACCATCGTGGGAAAAGTAGAGGTGTCAATGGGATACAATGGAGACAGAAAAAACATCACGCTGTATGTGTGTCCGACGTTGCAGCAGCCACTGTATCTGGGAGTCGATTTTTGGCGTAAATTCCAGCTCGCACCAGAGATCCTAGGTGTGGAATCTATAGAGCACATAGACTCCGAATTCATCACCAAAAGCGAGCCCGTTGAACCTCATATTCTGGATCCGCAACAACAGCAAAAACTGGAAGAAGTAAAGAATCAGTTTCTAGCTTACGAAAACACAGGACTAGGCAAAACTCACCTGGAGCAGCATACGATTCAGTTGACCGAAGGAGCCGTACCAATCAAGGAGCGCTTTTACCCAGTCTCGCCCGCAATACAGCAACTACTTTTTGCCGAAGTAGATGAGATGCTGAGACTCGGCGTAATTGAACCAAGTGAGAGTCCTTGGAGCAATAGGATGACGCTCGTACGAAAGCCTGGAAAAAATCGATTATTTTTAGATGCTAGAAAACTGAATGCAGTAACAATAAAAGATGCTTACCCATTACAAAACATAGAGTCAATCCTCAGCAGAGTAGACGACACGGTATACATGCGTTTTGGCAGATTGAGTTGGAGCCGAAAAGTAGAGAATACACCGCATTCACAATTCCAGGTCGACCGCTCTACCAATTCCGCATGATGCCATTTGGACTTTGCAACGCAGCGCAGCGTCTATGTCGGCTGATGGATCGAGTAATCCCGCAATCGTTACGAAGCAAGGTGTTCGTATACCAGGATGACCTCCTTATCATCTCGAGAACCTGGGAAGAACATTTAGGTTTGTTAGGAGAAGTCGCAAAAGCACTAAGAGACGCGAATCTCACCATAGGTCTGGGAAAGTCTAAATTCTGTTTCAGATATCTTCGGTATCTGGGATACGTTATTGGAGATGGAGCATTGCGAACGGATCCGAGAAAAGTGGAGGCAATCAACCAAATCCCGGTGTCCTCAGCTCCTCTGACGGATTGTCTGAAAGGGAATGCAAAATTTATTATGAGTGACGAGGCGATAACATCATTTCATGCATTGAAGAAAGCACTTACCTGCGCACCCGTGCTGGTGCATCCAGACTTCAAACGGCACTATTATATTCAGTGCGATGCCAGTCAGTTTGGAATAGGAGCAGTGCTTTTTCAAAGGGACGATGAGGGAAGGGACAGGCCCATAGCATTCTTCTCAGCAAAACTGAAAGGAGCGCAGCTCAACTATAGTGTCACTGAGAAAGAATGTCTAGCAGCCGTGAAGGCGATTGAACGTTTCAGACCTTATGTAGAACTTATGCCCTTCACCGTCATCACTGACCATGCCAGTATTCAGTGGCTTACGACGCTGAAAGACCTGAGTGGACGGTTGGCTCGGTGGTCTTTGTCTTTACAGGCGTTTAATTTTAACATGGAGCATCGCAAAGGCAAGGACAACGTTGTGGCTGACATGCTGTCACGTCCGTTTGATGTCGAGGAGCTCAATTTGTTCGATTTCGAAACAACGGCATTTGAGGATGAGGAGTACGTGGAGCGAGTGAAGGTAGTGCAGGAGAACCCGGAGCAGTTCCCAGATCTGCGTGTCGAGGAGGAATTGCTGTTCAAACGCGTCCAGTTTGAGCGAGAGGACAGTCAAGAGTTCCATTGGAAGCTGTGGATACCCGAGGCACTCACGAGCACTCTCATCCAGCAAGCGCACGAAGGCGAGAACCGAATGCATGGAGGCATTGCGAAGACGCTGGCCAGACTCAAACAGTTTTATTACTGGCCAAGAATGACGGTGCAGGTCCGAGAGTTCGTGTTAGGTTGTAGCACGTGCAAAGAGACGAAGCACACGACGCAGATATGCCGACCTCCAATGGGCAAAGAAGTATGCACTGATCGTCCCGCGCAAAAGCTCTATCTCGATTTTTTAGGGAAATACCCGAGATCGCGGCATGGCAACGCGTACATCCTCATTACGCTTGACCACATGACGAAGTTCGTCTGGCTCAGAGCGATTCCGAAGGCGACGACACTGGCTACGGCGAAGATCCTGAAAGAGGACATTTTTGTACATTTTGGAGTACCGGAGGTCATCCACACCGATAACGGGAAACAATTCACGTCCTCGGAGTTCGGAGCTTTGATGCAACATTATGGGATAAAACACCTTAAAACGGCATATTACTCACCACAGGCCAATGCATCGGAGCGCGTGAATCAGTCGGTGATAGCGGCGATCCGTACACACGTAGGAGCAGACCAGACGACGTGTGACGAGAAGCTGCCGGAAATACAAACAGCACTGTGCAGTGCTATCCATAGCAGCATCGGAGTGTCGCCGTACTTCGCCATGTTCGGACAGAACATGTTTCTGCATGGCAGCGACTATGCGGTGGCCCGAAAGCTAGGAGCGCTTGAAGATGCGGCTCGATCCGAAAAGCAACAGATTTACCGTGCCCGAATCCAGGAGACGATGCACAAAGCCTATGAAACCGCGGAGAAGCGTTATAACCTGAAGACCAGATGCATTCAATACTCACCAGGACAGGAGCTATACAAACGCAACTTTGTACTCAGCGATTTTCGACGCAACATCAATGCGAAGTTCTGCCGAAAGTTCATAGGGCCATAGGGAACAGCCTGTACGAATTGGAGACGTTGCAAGGGAATCCTTTGGGCATTTTCTACGCCAAGGATCTGAAACAATAACACACGTTTAGTGCCCGGCTAGCAGAGCCAAAACAACAACAACAATAAAAACTTACCTGACTTCTCAGGGCGTGGGCGATGGCCTACGTTGGCGCCGACAGATTCCTGAAGAACACCAACAACTCCCCCCTCCCCCCGGCGACGGTGTGGTGTTACGAAATGCGATTATTTCGTACATTAATGCACGCAAACAATAAAAGAGAACAGAAAATGCGCAATTTATATTTGCGTGTGACAACCACAGCTGTTTATATGAGGAGCAAAATACTGTGTGGAGCAGAGCTGCATGTTGATTTCCAGGGCTGAGGGCGGGTTGCCACCCGGCAAATTTCCCATTTTGTGGTATTTTCTTTTCTGATTTCCCCCCAGGGGAACGGCAGATTTTGGGAGGAAGAAGAAAGTTTAAGAAGAAAAAACGTGGATGAATAGCCAGCTACCAGCTTATACCAGGCAATTAAAATAAATTAGAACGGAGACGGCGAAGATCTTTACAAACGAGGGATTTTTATGTGATACTCGCGGCTATTGGGTCGGTATTTTTGTGTTTTAAAATAGTGGTGAATTTGTGCGTGAATATTTATTAAATACTGTCTTTTTTATGAACAGTGGCAAGCAGCGCCCAGGGCAATTTTGCACTAACAGCCGGCAGAGCACGATTTTGGCTAGGAAAATACGCAGGAGGGCGCCACCGGAGGAGCGACTGGCCACCGCCTCTGGGTGGCCACAAGGTTTTTATACCATTTTTCTCTTTTGTTTAAATGCTCTTAATACCCAATAGTCAAGAAGAAGAAGTTTTGCATTAAACACCCCTGCGTTACGTTTGGCATAACAAGAAGTGAAAATCCCACTACATTTCACGAAAGCATAATATTAAACCAACCAAAACACTAAATAATCAAATACCGACACAAACACATATATGTAAATAAGCGCCGGCATATTTATTGTATACTTTCTGCCGAAATTAAGCCGACATGCTTATTTAACAAACAATTGCAAACATCCACGTTCTGAACACAAATCGTCGTCTTAAACTACACGCTAATTTATAATTTATTAATTCATTTATTATTTAATTAATTTATCATTTATTAATTTGCATATTTATTTAACTAATATTTATTTATTTATTTAATTATTTATTTATATGTTTGTTTAATTGTTTAAATCATTATTTATTTTTCTTAATTTTTATTTCTTAATTTAATTCCTTGTTGTTAGCAGCCCCTTGGTCCCTTATAGCTCTTCTCTGACTGCTCGAGCGTTAGGTGGTGTTTAGGGTGTCTCAGTTCAGTTGTCCTTTAATCTGAAATGAACTGAAATATAACCATAAAGAGAAATGTTAGTATTAATGAAATAGATGTATTGTTTTAAGTCCTAATGGAAAAAGTTGAGTAGATACCTTAATATGGGGTGAAGTGGGCTAACACACGGCTGGAGTGACCGGAGTAGGGAGTTGATCTCATTCCACCATGATCAACTAATGGTAGGGTGGGCGACGCAGGTGCTGGCAGTTTGTCAGTGCCATAATTTCCCTTCTTTTCAAACAGGAACGCCAGAACAGATGACCGATGGAATTCAGAAAATAAATAAATTGATGTTACCCGACTATCCGTCTATCGAGGGTCTTATCCATCCCTGGAAATGCCGTGAGCTAGCTGGCAATCGATATTCGGATGCGATAAACTGTCGGCAAGTAACAATGAATAAAATTCAGATCACAGAATTGTAGGAAAATCAAAATCACACGAGAGCCGTAGTAAATGAAAAAAATTTCATTTGCTCTGCTCTCATCTCGCTCTCAGTTTTTTAGCTACCGCTACGTAGCCGTAGCGCATATAATTTAATTTTTTTGCTATAGCTATAGCATAGTTTTTGACGCGACAAAACTCCGCTCCGAGCAGAGCAAATCCTCCTTCCGGTGAGTATTCTGAGTATATTCTTCCCCAATGCGATAACTTGCATAAACCGCTTTGGGTTGTAGCTACCTAGGAGGTATTTGGCTTGCCTGAGACCTGTTGTCTCCGTCCAATGCGATTGCTGAAGTCGCCTCTCCTCTTTTCGTAGGTATTCCCGGATTGTGTGTCTTCCAATCCCACAAAACGGTTCAGGACCTATTAGGGGCCTGCATGCACCCATTCTGGCTAGTCTGTCAGCTGCCTCGTTTCCTGCTAAATCCCTGTGGCCTGGGATCCATCTTAGGGTTAGCTTATTATGTGATCCCAGTTGGTTTATCTTTTTTCGCACCTCGTGCACTACTTTAGACGTTATTTTCGCCTTGCTGAGTGCATTGAGAGCTGCTTGACTATCGGATAGAATGGCTATGTCTCTATTCCGATAGTTACGTTTGAGATTAAGGTCAACACACCTCCCTATTGCACATACCTCAGCCTGGAAGATGCTGGTATATGTTCCTAGAGATTCATGGTAAGATATCCGAGGGCCTACAACTCCAAGTCCTGTGCCTTGGTCTGTAAGAGATCCATCGGTGTACCATTTTATGGTGTGTTGACCCATTGGATGGACTTGTAACGAAGCTTTTCCAGCCGGGGTCGGCGTCTCAGTCCGGCCAGGGTCTGTTACAGAAAAATTTGTAATCGTCTGGGACGACTGGAATGAGCAGCGAAAACTTCCGAGGGTATGTGGACGCTCTCGCTCGGAGATCGGCTGAAAATGGCCCCTGCGCGAGCCCCAGAGTGGCCCAGGAGGACGAGGAAGGGACTCCCGAAACCCGTTGCGTCCTCATCGTACCTCCTGAGCCCCTCGGTTTTGGATTTAAACGCGAGATGCCCCTTTCCGGCGGCGCCGGGCAGTGCATCCCGGAATGAGAACCGGAACAGACCGAGATCTCATGCCGGGGATGCCCCAGCGCCGTCCAGACCCGGCCGCCTGGTCAGATCCGTGGACAGAAAACGGAACAGACCGAAATTCCATCCACGAACCGGATCCAGGTGTTTCCAGGCCTGATCCCCGGAGAAGATTCAAGAATAGAGAACGGAACAGACCGAAACTCTATTCCCGAACCGCCCCCGGAGGACCAGGTCCGGCCGGTCGGTGCGATCCCGCGCCCGCCTCCTAGGGCTCTTCGACCATGATGCGGGTCCAAGAGCCAGACACGGAATCGTCCCCTCCGGCGCCGCTGGGTGGTCTTCCCAGGAATGAGAAACGGAACAGACCGAAATCTCATTCCGGGAATATCCCAGCGCCGTCCAGACCCGGCCGCCTGGTCCGATCCGTGGACAGAAAACGGAACAGATCGAAATTCTATCCACGAACCGGGTCCAGGTGTTTCCAGGCCTGATCCCCGGAGAGGATTCAAGAATAGAGAACGGAACAGACCGAAACTCTATTCCCGAATCGCCCCCGGAGGACCAGGTCCGGCCGGTAGGTGCGATCCCGCGTCCGCCTCCCGTGGCCCGCATCAGGTTTCCTTAAATCTCGCTGGAAAGAAAGAGGACATAAAACTACCAAAGAACCACATGCCACTATCGTACACAAGTTATCGTCCACGTGCTTTTATTTCTCCTAGTTCTTGGTCGTTACATTTTGGGTTTTCTTTTGGTGCACACAAAGGAAGAATATGCCACTGCTCCATAGGCGGAGCCAAGAAAAGAAAGGAGGACAGAGGCCTCTAGCCTGCTTACCCGCTGATGACAGCGTGGAAACCCAAGTGTGGTTTTTCTGCTTCCGCAGGTGGCTCGTTGCTGCTTCGCTGCTCCTCGCACTTCGCGTGCGATCTTCGCCGCTGTCGGCCGGTGGCCGTGGATTGCTCGGAGGGATTGCCCTCCACGAGAGAGTATCGTTGGGGCAGCTGTGGAAGCTGCGCTGCCGCTTTGTGGTTGCTGCCGGCGTCGACCGCACTCGCGCGCCAAAATGTTTTGTGGTTATGGCGGCGGCGGCTGCACTATCACACACACACGTGCAAAATGTAGTTGCTGTTGTTGTTGTTGGTGCGGCTGCACACACTCACGCGTAGCAAACGTGGTTGCTGTTGTTGCTGATGTTGCTGTTATTGTGGCTGCAGTGGCACACACAGGCACGCACACACACACACGCGTCGCAAATGTTGTTGCTGTTGTTGTTGCTGTTGTTGTTGCTGTTGGTGCGGCTGCACGGGCACGCACGCAATGTCGTCACTGTGGTTGTTGTTGTTGTGCGGTGGCTGCAGCGGCCCACGCACACACAATGTAGCAAATGTCGTTGCTGTTGTTGTTGTTGTTATGCTGTGGCTGCACGGGCTCACACAAAAATGTATTCACTGATTACTGTTGTTGTTGTTGTTGTGCTGTGGCTGCACGGGCTCACACCAAATGTATTCACTGATTGCTGTTGTTGTTGGTGTTGTGCTGTGGCTGCACGGGCTCACACAAAAATGTATTCACTGATGGCTGTTGTTGTTGTTGTTGTGCTGTGGCTGCACGGGCTCACACAAGATGTATTCACTGATTACTGTTGTTGTTGGTGCGGCTGCTCGGGCGCACACCATGTATTCACTGATTGCTGTTGTTGCTCTTGAGGCTTCGCGCACGTTGCCTTTGAGATTTTCCGCTTTGAAATGTTTGCGATGTGTACGTCACGATGCCCGTCAGAAAAGTGAAGACGGCTCGCGTGGCGTAAATTCCACCATGTTTTTCTATTAGTTCACAGCTGGAACTAAGTGAGTGATCTCGCTCCAGCGTGAGGTTCACGAGAACGAAATATCGAACGAAAGAACCGCGACTTATTCCGTGCGCTGGTTCTTCGTGAGAACTGAACGTTGTTCGCTCCATGCGATGTTCAAAAGAATTAAATGAAATCAAGTGAACGAGCACGATCCACTGGCTCGTTCACGGTATAATAAAAAATCAACTAAATTTATGTGATGCAGCTGGATGCTGCCTCACACCCCCCCTTTACTTCGGGGGACGAAGAAAAACGGTCACCTGTCCTGTGCGCGCAATCCGGACTTGGAAACGCCGCCCGTCTGCCTCCACCACGAACTTTTTCTGCCCTTGCAGCATAGCCTTAGGGCGGGAGACCTCCACTACTTCCACCACCACGGAAGGGATATGGGCTCCCAGGCCAAAAACGCGCCAGCCGGCCGGTATTGGGACCCAATCGAGCTGCTCCCATGGCAAGCCCTGAGCGACCTCCACGTCCCCGACTGCGGCCAAGACTTCGAAATACTCGTCGTCGTCTAGGATGGGCGGCTCCAAGTTCTCCACGCCCTGGCGATTTACTTCGGCAGCGAAGATTTCGCCTATGGCCGACGAGTCTGGCAGACGCGGAGGGAGATTCTCCTCATCGGATTCCCAATCCATATTCGCCCACTGGGCCGCCTCCATGCCTTCGACTTCCGGGTTTGGGGGAGTTGCCCGACTCTGGTCCGAGTCGTACGGACTGTGGACGAGGTAGTCCGCGTTGTGGGGCCGACGAGGGTACTGTCCGCTATGGCCCGCGCGCTCGCCGAGGACGATCCCTTCGGCCTCTGCGGATTCGTCGAGTCGACCGGCCATGTACTGTGGAAAAGAATGTAGATAATTAGCTACGGGTTTCCGCACTAGTCCTGGGTTAGTTCGAGACGTAGAGACGTAGTTAGTGTTTAAGGGCGTAGCGTTTCGGAGGGTTTGATAGTGGTGTAGAATTTTCGGAGAGTTAGATAGAAACGTCTGGCTTGGCCGAGGCGTGGAGCGGAATCTGTGGGATTCGTTCGAGCTTGGGCCCGAAGTGATCTCAGGCGACAAGGGAACGAGGCCCGTCTCGGGTTGGGCATCGTTTTCGAGCTCAGTGTGGTATGCTTTGAGGTCGGCCAGGTTGGCCACCCGGCGTCGTGATGTGCCCACTTGCTGCAAACGCACTACGTTTGGTGAAATAAATTTCCGGACGTAGTAGGGGCCCTCGTATTTTGGTGCTAGCTTAGCCGCGAAACCCTCAGCGGCGTTGGATAGCACGTGGTGTTTAACCAGGACGAGGCTGTGTAACTCGGGGCGCCACTCCCGACGTCGCAAGTTGTAATGTCGAGCTTGTTCGATCGTGGCTCGCTGCGTGTTTTCCTTTACTATCCTGAAGATTTCCTGGAGTCGTCTGGCCTTGTCTTCTGGTGCTTCTGGTTCTCGTCCGATACTGTGTGTGACCTCATCATAGAGTGCCCCCGGTAGTCGGGGTTCTCGTCCTTGGACTAAGAATGCTGGGCTGAATCCGGTCGTGTCCGAGATACTGGTGTTGATCGCCAGCATGATTTCTGGCAAGAGATCGTCCCACGTCTTCTGGTCCCCACAGATGTTCTGTGCAATCATCGTCTTGATTGTCCGATTTGCGCGCTCAGTCGGATTCTGCTGTGGGCTGTACGGGGCGGTGTGCTGTAGCTCAATGCCGGCGGTTTGGCAAAAGGCTCCAAAATATCGACTTGTGAATTGCGTGCCATTGTCGCACACGAAGCGTTGCGGTACTCCAAACCTGCTGAGTATGGCTTCCCGAAAGGCTCGCTCCAGATGTGCGGACGTCGCCTTCCGCAAGGGGATGAGCTCGACCCACTTCGTGAACGCGTCGAAGAATACTAGGAGCATGGTGTTCCCATACTTGGAACGTGGGAGTGGACCAACGAAGTCTGCACAAAGTGTTCCGAAAGGCTCCTCCATCTGGCGTGTCAGCATGCGGCCTGCAGGCTTGAGTTGGCTAACCTTGAACTTCTGGCACTTCTCGCACTGCTTCACGTAGCGGGCTACGTCCCGGAATAAGCCGGGCCAGTAGTAGCGTTGACTGATCCGAGCGATCGTCTTCCGAATACCCAGGTGTCCAGCGGTGGGATGGTCGTGGCACTCTGCTAGCACTCTTGGTCGGTGGTCGAACGCGACGCACAGCTTCCAAGGCACGTAATCCTCCTCTTCTGGACGATGGCCGAGATGACGGTATACTTGGTTTCCTTCAATTGTAAAGTCTGAGAATCGGTCCGGGGCCTCCAGGATGCGTTTGGTGAGCCGCGTTATCCACTTACAGCTTGGCTCCTCTTCTTTTGCCATCTGCAGGGTTATTTCCAGAGGTTGGCGAGACAGGGCGTCGGCCACGACGTTCTGCTTGCCTCGGCGATAGTGGATGTCGAACTGATACTGTTGTAGCTCCAGGGCCCATCGTGCGATCCGTCCAGTCGGGTTGTCGATGCTGTTGAGCCACTTGAGTGCGAGGTGGTCGGTTACTACGTCGAACCGGTAGCCCTCCAGGTAGCATCTCAGTTTCCGGATGGCCCAGACTATGGCCAAGCACTCCTTCTCCGTGGCTGAATAGTTTTCCTCCGCTTTGACCAGTCGCCGGCTGACGTAGGCGATCACCCGTTCGGCTCCTTGGTGCTGTTGGGTCAGAACGGCTCCGAGTCCGCAGTCGCTCGCGTCGGTTTGGAGTACAAACTTCTCGCTGAAGTCCGGACAGGCGAGGACTGGAGCTTCCGTCAGGCGCGCTTTGAGCTCCTCGAATGCAGCCTGCTGTTCCGGTTTCCAGTCCCACTTCTGGCCCTTCTTGAGCAAGAGCGACATGGGCTGGACGATGTCGGCAAAGTTCGGGACGAAGCGTCGATACCAGGACGCTATCCCCAAGCAACGTCTTAGCTCCCGGCAGGTCGCTGGTGGTTGTAACTCTCGGACTGCTGCGATCTTGTCGGAATCTGTGTGGATTCCTTCTCCACTGATGACGTGACCAAGATAAACTAGACTGCGTCGGAAGAACTTGCATTTGGCCCGGTTGAGCCGCAGGTTGGCTTGCCTTAGCCTTCGGAGCACCTCTCCTAGGTTGCTTACGTGTTCCTCCAGTGATGCGCCGCTCACGATGATGTCATCGAGATACGCGAAAGCATATGGCTCCATGTCAGGGCCTATGACGCTGTCCAGGGCTCTCTGAAAAGTGGCAGGCGCTGAGTGGAGGCCGAACGGCATCACCTTCCAATGAAAGAGACCGCGTCCGGGTACCGTGAATGCGGTGTATTCCCGGCTGCCGCGTGCCATAGGGATTTGCCAGTAACCGCTCTTCAGATCCAAGGTTGAGATGTATCTCGCGTTGCGCAGTCGCTCCAAGATGTGGTGGATTCTCGGCAGCGTTCAGCTGCCGGTAATCGATGCACATCCGGACGTCGCCGGTCTTCTTTCCCACAAGCACGATTGGTGCGCTATGTGGGCTCTTGGATGGCTCGATACAGTTGTTTTTAAGCAGCTCGTCGACTTGCTCGTCGATGATGCGCTGCATGGCTGGATTCTTGGGATAGTAGCGCTGCTTGATCGGGCGGTCATCCTTCATGGTGATCACGTGCTCTGCGATGTGTGTGACTCCAGTCAGTGTTTCAAACTGCGCTAGCTCTTGCTCCAGGAAATCTCGCACCCATGGCTCTAGCTCTGGTTCCTCTTCTTGACCTGGTTTTGCCTCGCTGGGGTCATCGTCGTCCGCCTCGTTGACATGAGGATCCGGTTCCGGGGGTATTGCTATGGCGCAAACCTCGGTCGTGGTTTCCCCAAATGGATAGGGACGTTGAGATGGCTCGCCATCTTCAAGTGGTCCCCAAGAACTTGACCCAATAAATGAGTGCTTCGATGGTCCCGCCCAATGTCGTTTCCCACCCGGGAAGAGGATCCTGGCTCGCCGGGATGGCGCGGATGGTGTTACGACGTCCTGTGGGGGTCTGCAAGCACGCTGGGGTTAGCTGCAGTTGCACAGGTCCACAGTGCAGTGAGGCTCGGATGGCGCACAGGAAATCTATGCCCAAGATCACGTCGTCCACGACGGTTGACAGCACCAAGAAGGGTATGCAAGCGCAACTGTCGCCGAGTTGCACTGTCGCGACGAGGGCTTTGCATACGGTGGCGCGACTCCCATCCGCCATGCTGACTTTGGCTCGTACATCTCTTAGCTGGCTAGCGTCGAGTTTGCCGGCTGCATCCTCGCTTATAAAGCTTCTCGTGGCTCCGGTGTCTATGGTGGCTTGCCTCACTTGACCCTCGATCTTGACCTGAGCCACGATGCGCGCCTTCTCCACTCGCATGATTGGGTCTATTCCCGGGACAGGTCGGCGGCTGCCCTCACCTGGTCCTGGGGCAGGTAAGGCCGCTGTCCGTTTCCCGAAGCCAAGCCGCAACACTCCGTCGTCTTGATTCCTCGCTTGCCACAGCGCCAGCAGTAGTAGAGCTGCCTGTTGCGACAGTCCCGCGCCTGGTGACCGATTTCACCACAACGTATACAAGCCCGCTGCACATCGATGGCTGGTCCTGATTCTTGCATCATCCTGCTAATGGGAGGCTCTCCTCCTGAAGGCTGATGGCTCGGCTGGCTGTTTCGGAAAGGATTCCGATGCCTGGGCGCTACGGCTGGCTCATCCCGGTTGTGGGCTATGGCTAGGCCCAGTTGTGCAGGTCCACTGCTCTGCCGCTCGCGATCTCGCACAAATTCAAAGTCCGTGGCCAATTGCGTGAGTTGCGCGAGCGAGAGTGCCTCATGTCGCCGTATGTACAGCTGGTATTCGGGCAACAAGTTCTCGTAGGCCCGATCCAGCTCCTGGATTCCTGAGTAGCTTGCTCGCTTCATGAGCAACCTTAGCTCCACGATGTATGTCTTGAAGGATTCTCCCAGCCTCTGTTGCCTTGCTGGGATCTGGTCCTCCAGGCGCTGAAAATATCGAGGGGGCAAGAAAAAATCTATGAAATCCTGCTTGAAGGTGGCCCATGATGCTCCCTGCAACCGACTGACGCGGAACCAGTCACTAGCATTCCCAGTAAGCAATTCTGGAATGGCTTGTGAAAGGTGGGCCAGGTCGATCAGGTGAGCCGCGGCACGTTCCTCCACACGTTCGATAAAGCTTAGCGGATCCGACTGCCCATCGATGTTGATGCCCCAGCGATGCACTTTCTCCGCTATCGTGCGATATGGTGCCTCCGTGCGGCCCGTGTTCTGCGTGGCGGGGGAATGATTGCGATTCCCTCGGATGGGTCGACTGCTCGTTCGACTCTCCGGTGGCTGACCGCCCGGCGCAGTCACGATCACTTGCGGCACCACTTGATCCCGGGGAACCGGCGAAACGCTGCGGGATCGACTCTTGGAGTCGCTGTGCTCAGATCCCGAGGCATCCCGGTACTGCTGTTCCAGTTCTAGCAACCGCTGCTTGACTTGCTCCGCATGGGTGCTTATTGAAACGAATTCCGCAACACGGGCACGGAGATCCGCTACGGTCCCCTCAGAATCGAGGCCAAATTCAGTCGCTATCGCGATCAATTGGTCCCGGCGTCGGAAGTACACCCAACTGACACCGACCATGTTGGCTTGCACACGTGTTTTACTCAAAAGTGACGAAACGGAAAACGCCACTTTAGGCTAGGTGCACGTGGTTGGATACTGGATTCTTCGATCGCGTGGATTTTCGGAAGGCAGCCAGTCGCGGCTGGGTTATTTTATGGCAACACGTGGCCGTGATGTTGGATAATCGAGGAGTGCACGTGTTTTCGAGGGCTTCCGAATGATTTGGATCGCGTTGCTTTACTTTACTTTGATGTGCTTGTAAATTATTTCAATCGCGTTGATTTACTTTGCTTTGAGTTTAAATGATTTAAATCGCTTTGATTTACTTTGCTTTGATTTGCTTGTCAATTATTTCAATCGCGTTGATTTACTTTGCTTTGATTTGTTCCCGAATTATTGTGTGGATTTACTTTGCTTTGTTTGATTTTCTTAGAATGACGACTGCTCGCGGTAAGGGTTTAGAAGTGACTCCCGATCTCTTTGGTTAATTATCTTGGCTTTGTTTATTTTCTTCGAAAGACGACTGCTCGCGGTGAAGGTTTAGAAGTGACTCCCGATCGCTTTGGTTAATTATTTTGGCTTTGCACTATGGTTTTTTTTCCGTTTTTTTTGGCATAAACTCTAATTTTAAACCTATTGAATTGAAATTTATTTTGAATACATTTTTTATGCTCCCAAAATGACCTACCAAGTTTCATTTAATTTGGGGCACTATTTCATATAGCTGCCATATAGTCAATCTGACCGATTTGCCCCAACTTTTTTGTTTATAAAGCTATTGATTTGAAATTTAGTTTGTATACAATTCTTATGTTTTTTAGCTGACCTACCAAGTTTCATATGATTTGGGGCACTATTTCATATATCTGCCATATAGTCAATCCGACCGATTTGCCTCAACTATTTTGTTTATAAAGCTATTGATTTGAAATTTGGGTTGTATACATTTCTTATGTTTCTAAGATGACCTACCAAGTTTCATATGATTTGGGGCACTATTTCATATAGCTGACATATAACCTATCTGGCCGACTCACAACTAAGATTATGACGTTCCATTAAAAATTTTTTTTTTTAATTTTCTTTTATATTTGATGAACAAAAATAATAATTATACAATTTTTATTTCAGTATTCATCTATTCCTATTGTTGTCTAGTGATTAGTCCTTTATTCTGAAAGTAAAGAAAGTGAAGATTTTATGAGTATGCTTTTGGCAAGCCATTTTGAGTGCTTTACCCTGAATCTTTCCAGAGTTGAATTACACTTCAGCAAGTGCTTATTTATATAATTGACGATGTCTTTATTTTTTTCATTTATTGACTTAATGATCTCGTTATTTAAATGTTTTTGTGCGATACTTTCCAATATGTGCTGTTGTACGGCGTCTCCTGAGCCATTGTTGTTGCTCCAAATGTCAAAAAGCTCAGCACGATTTAACACATATTGTACCAGATAAATTGGATTTTTTCGAAAACGTGTGGATTCGGACAAAAAGGATTAGTTTCCTATTAATCTGCACACTTTGGTTAATAGTTTCTCATTTACAACTTTTTGCAACGCTTTGCAATGCAAAAGTACTGATCCACGAAACACAACTACACTTGTTAAGCTCGTCCTAAAAATACACATAAACAAACCACGGTACAATTTGACAAAAACACATAATAAAGACAAAAACATAGGTAAACTATAGTTTTACATACCTGGACAATCATTTTCCACATTAATTCTTTTCACTTTTGTGTAAGCTTTCGCCATAACAAACGATCAAAGTCGCAAAATTTTTCCCGCCAATTTCATACAAAACGGGTGGTACATAATCAGTTGACTTTAACAGCGCGCAAGCAGAACAGTATTGCTCCACAAGTTAAAGTTAAATAATTTTTTATCTGACTAGGGTGTTTAACAATTAAAAATCACCAAATTTTTAAAATACTAAACAAAAAATAAAATTGACTTTATGCCAAAAAAAACGGAAAAAAAACCATAGTGCTTTGTTTATTTTCTTCGAAAGACGACTGCTCGCGGTGAAGGTTTAGAAGTGACTCCCTGATTGCTGCCTCGGCTTGGACCATCAAGCCTATGGCGATCGCAGTCGACGTTGGCAGAGGCTACGATGTAGCGACAGAGCCAGCTTGCAGCGCTGCTCGCGGTTGCAGCGCGACAAATCTCGCATGTAGCGGTGCTGCTCACACGTATGGCGCAGAAACTGGCTTGTAGCTGCTGCGCATACACGAGGCGTAGACGTCGGTCTCGGTCTACCCGCGCTCGTGATGCCAGGGCTCGCCTGCAGTTCTGCCCGCCATCGTAGCGACAGAGCTAGCCTGTCGTTTTGTAGCCAGCGCAACATAGCGTCGCCCGCATGTCGGCTCTGCCAACGTTGTCTTGCTGCTGCGGTCGCGGCTCTGCTCGCGTTTGTAGTTTCTGCTGCTGCTGCAGCTCTGCCCGCGTTTGTGGTTTCTGCTGCTGCTGCTACAGTTGGCGGTTTTTCGCGCCAAATCTGGCTCTTTTCCCCTCGTTCCGAAAAAAAGCTAATTTTGTGCAGCTAAAAACTGGAAAACATATGTATGCTCCAAGGTTAATCCGAAGGGACATAGGTGACTGCGACGGCCCCATTCTGCTGTATCCGAACGCGGAACAGCCTGCCGTTGGTTCGGATGCGGACCCTGATGTTCCGGCCACAAGCGTGACCGCGGACTCGGATTACGGCGTTCAAAAGTGAAACCGGCACTAATCCGTATAAGCCCTGGAGGCGCCACGATGCTGGGGCGGCTACCCAGTCAACTTGCCCCCAGTCTGCGGCTGCTCTGGCGGCCTCCAGTTCCTGTGCGGCGTCTCTGGCGTCCGCGTCCGCCTGGCTCCAAGTCGGCATGACGCCCGGGTCAACGGTGTTGGGATCAGTCGACTGGCTGTCCGTTGAATGCCGTGGGCTGTTTGGTGGCGGCTCCACACCTGAGCGGCTGCTCGGCTCCATGGAGATGGGCAGCGCGGGTGCGCCGTGATAGCGCATCTCGCAATGACGCAGCTCGCGATTCATGCTGCGGCTATGCCGGCGTCGTGACCTCCGCCTCTCTCTCTCCCGGTCTCTCGCGATCTGTAAGCAGCAACAAAATCTCCCTCTGTGCTGAGAACTAGTGCTGCTAATGTGTGGGCACGCTGCTACTGGGTGCGAAGAGAGAAAAATGGAGACTAAGCAATATGGCCCGTTGAAAAAATTACCCCTCAGAAAAAATACCCCTTTTTTTTCAAAAAAAATATCGCAGCGGCTTGGCCGGGCTTCTCTGTGGTTTCGCACACTTTTCCTGGCGGCAGGTATATTAGTCCTCTTGTCCCTCGTCCAAATCCTCGCTGAAGAACGGCTCTATCGCCTCTTCCGAGAACTCGACTTTTCGCGTTTGAGCATATCAGGTGAAAATTTACTTTTCAAAAAAAAAATTATGACTTGCCCAAAGATCAGGCGTCCGCCTGGGCGCATGAGGGAAGGGGAAAAATATTTCACGTAGGCGAAAAAAATAAATCCGCTGACTGCGTAAAAAAATGCCGCGTAAAAAAATGCCGCTCAGGAAAATGCCGCGTGGAAAAAAAAATGCCACGTGGGAAAATGCCGCGTGGAAAAATATCGCGTGGGAAAATATAAATGTATAATGTTCTACAGGGTATTTTGTTAGTACAACTAGCTACAAGGGCAATAATATTTCTGCGTCTAGTGGAAAAATGTGAAAATCCTGTGCGTGTGTAAATCCCGTGAGTGACTTTTCTGACGGGCTCGTTTTTCATATGGATTTTGTATTAACGTGCTGCACAGTATAACATGGGGAAATAGAATGACCCTATAATACCCTACATTTTGTGACGATAAGTGGCGTGGTTCTTTTTTTTTCTAATAAGAAAAAAAGGAGAGAAAAAATGGCCTGCCGATATCGATGCTCGTGTTGGTAAAAGCGACAAAATGTCCAATTAGAAATTTTGTTCCAGACGTCCCTGCTCGATCGCCATCTGTAACGAAGCTTTTCCAGCCGGGGTCGGCGTCTCAGTCCGGCCAGGGTCTGTTACAGAAAAATTTGTAATCGTCTGGGACGACTGGAATGAGCGGCGAAAACGTCCGAGGGTATGTGGACGCTCTCGCTCGGAGATCGGCTGAAAATGGCCCCTGCGCGAGCCCCAGAGTGGCCCAGGAGGACGAGGAAGGGACTCCCGAAACCCGTTGCGTCCTCATCGTACCTCCTGAGCCCCTCGGTTTTCGGATTTAAACGCGAGATGCCCCTTTCCGGCGGCGCCGGGCAGTGCATCCCGGAATGAGAACCGGAACAGACCGAGATCTCATGCCGGGGATGCCCCAGCGCCGTCCAGACCCGGCCGCCTGGTCAGATCCGTGGACAGAAAACGGAACAGACCGAAATTCCATCCACGAACCGGATCCAGGTGTTTCCAGGCCTGATCCCCGGAGAAGATTCAAGAATAGAGAACGGAACAGACCGAAACTCTATTCCCGAACCGCCCCCGGAGGACCAGGTCCGGCCGGTCGGTGCGATCCCGCGCCCGCCTCCTAGGGCTCGTCGACCATGATGCGGGTCCAAGAGCCAGACACGGAATCGTCCCCTCCGGCGCCGCTGGGTGGTCTTCCCAGGAATGAGAAACGGAACAGACCGAAATCTCATTCCGGGAATGTCCCAGCGCCGTCCAGACCCGGCCGCCTGGTCCGATCCGTGGACAGAAAACGGAACAGACCGAAATTCTATCCACGAACCGGGTCCAGGTGTTTCCAGGCCTGATCCCCGGAGAGGATTCAAGAATAGAGAACGGAACAGACCGAAACTCTATTCCCGAATCGCCCCCGGAGGACCAGGTCCGGCCGGTCGGTGCGATCCCGCGTCCGCCTCCCGTGGCCCGCATCAGGTTTCCTTAAATCTCGCTGGAAAGAAAGAGGACATAAAACTACCAAAGAACCACATGCCACTATCGTACACAAGTTATCGTCCACGTGCTTTTATTTCTCCTAGTTCTTGGTCGTTACATTTTGGGTTTTCTTTTGGTGCACACAAAGGAAGAATATGCCACTGCTCCATAGGCGGAGCCAAGAAAAGAAAGGAGGACAGAGGCCTCTAGCCTGCTTACCCGCTGATGACAGCGTGGAAACCCAAGTGTGGTTTTTCTGCTTCCGCAGGTGGCTCGTTGCTGCTTCGCTGCTCCTCGCACTTCGCGTGCGATCTTCGCCGCTGTCGGCCGGTGGCCGTGGATTGCTCGGAGGGATTGCCCTCCACGAGAGAGTATCGTTGGGGCAGCTGTGGAAGCTGCGCTGCCGCTTTGTGGTTGCTGCCGGCGTCGACCGCACTCGCGCGCCAAAATGTTTTGTGGTTATGGCGGCGGCGGCTGCACTATCACACACACACGTGCAAAATGTAGTTGCTGTTGTTGTTGTTGGTGCGGCTGCACACACTCACGCGTAGCAAACGTGGTTGCTGTTGTTGCTGATGTTGCTGTTATTGTGGCTGCAGTGGCACACACAGGCACGCACACACACACACGCGTCGCAAATGTTGTTGCTGTTGTTGTTGCTGTTGGTGCGGCTGCACGGGCACGCGCGCAATGTCGTCACTGTGGTTGTTGTTGTTGTGCTGTGGCTGCTGCGGCCCACGCACACACAATGTAGCAAATGTCGTTGCTGTTGTTGTTGTTATGCTGTGGCTGCACGGGCTCACACAAAAGTGTATTCACTGATTACTGTTGTTGTTGTTGTTGTGCTGTGGCTGCACGGGCTCACACAAAAATGTATTCACTGATGGCTGTTGTTGTTGTTGTTGTGCTGTGGCTGCACGGGCTCACACAAGATGTATTCACTGATTACTGTTGTTGTTGGTGCGGCTGCTCAGGCGCACACCATGTATTCACTGATTGCTGTTGTTGCTCTTGAGGCTTCGCGCACGTTGCCTTTGAGATTTTCCGCTTTGAAATGTTTGCGATGTGTACGTCACGATGCCCGTCAGAAAAGTGAAGCCGGCTCGCGTGGCGGAAATTCCACCATGTTTTTCTATTAGTTCACAGCTGGAACTAAGTGAGTGATCTCGCTCCAGCGTGAGGTTCACGAGAACGAAATATCGAACGAAAGAACCGCGACTTATTCCGTGCGCTGGTTCTTCATGAGAACTGAACGTTGTTCGCTCCATGCGATGTTCAAAAGAATTAAATGAAATCAAGTGAACGAGCACGATCCACTGGCTCGTTCACGGTATAATAAAAAATCAACTAAATTTATGTGATGCAGCTGGATGCTGCCTCACAGACTTCATCAAGTGTTGTCCAGTCCTTCTTACTGCTCAGGCTCACTTTGAAATTCTGCTAGAACATAAGCTCGGCAGTCATCTCGTCCCTTGGCTGTCCTCAAAGTGTCTAGCAACACTTTCCGCAGGGAGATCCTGCGGGGGTTTAAAGTTTTTTCTTTTTCTTCTATACATGTATGGTTCCACGAGTAGCGCGACAAATATGGTGTCCATCCGAGCAGAGGTCCGCATGCCTGGATAAGGCTCGTTAGAACAGGCGGTCGCCACTTGCCTGAGCCCACTGTTAGCGACTGAGCTAGTTTTTAACCCGGGCCCTCAGCCAGGCTGACTCTCGGCACGGTACGAGTGACACTCTTAGTCCGGCCCGGGATGAGATGTGGGGGAGAGGATTGGGTAGGTAATTTTGGTGGAGAGGGGTGTGTGAGGCTATGCTTTGAAGACGGCAACACAAATGCCTTGTCAGTACGATGTTCTTCATCCTACCCGCTGTTTGTCCGGAACTGCTTATTACGAGGTAAACTCGCTATTCGCAGCTAACCTCCCCGAGGGGTGGCCGTTCGCTATCCGCAACCCGCGACCCGGCTGGTGGCCTCACCTGAGCCCCCTCCGAACCATCCCACAAGTTCTTCGGAACAGGAAATGGTTGGTTAGTATATATGAATATATTAATTAAATATATTGAAACGTATATGTTCGGAGCAGAACTTATAAAATTTCTAAAATTGTAGCTAGTAATTTTGTATTTACCTTGCCAATGTTATTAATTGCTATTTTGACATAATTTCTAACTAATTAATGCAACACCTGTGCGTATGCAACAAAATTGTTAAGAATGCATTTTGAGTGTTAAATGTTTCGGGAGGACAGATCGTTTTCTGTAGTCGTGGATGGGGCGAAATCATCCGAGAGGCCAATATGTGCAGGAGTTCCACAAGGCAGTGTCCTAGGTCCCACCTTGTACTCCCTGTACACAGCTGATATGCCAAAATTCAGCTCTGTTCGTGCCGTTGACAGTCAGAATGTGCTTATTGCCACGTACGCCGATGACACTACTGTTCTTACCAGAAACGAATCTCTTGGCATTGCAGCAAAGGCATTACAGGAGTACGTTCGGAGCTTTGAGAGATGGGCCCTTAAATGGAATATTGGCATCAACAGCAGCAAATGTGCAAACGTCACCTTTGCCACAAGAGTGGGTTCTTGCCCAGGAATAACGATGCTCGGCTCGGTCCTTAAGCATGAAACGCACTACAAATACCTAGGAATCATCTTGGACAGGTACCTTAACTTTGGTCAACATGCAACTATGATTCAACGAACCGTATTGACAAAGGCTGCAAGAATGGCCTGGTTGTTGTCCCCTAGAAATAAGCTCTCTTTATATAACAAGGTAGCAATTTACAAGACCATATTGAGTCCGATCTGGAAGTATGGGCTACAAGTCTATGGGATCACTGCCAAAACCCATTTAAACAAGATTCGCGTGGCTCAGAGCAAAATCCTCCGAAAGATGTGCAACGCTCCCTGGTACATGAGCACCAGGGACATTGAAAGGGATCTAGGAGTTCCCAAGGTTGGTGATGTGGTCCAACTTCAGGCCGAAAAATATAAAGTCAGGCTGGCCTCGCACCCAAATGCACTCGATCGACGACTTACGCGATACAAAGGGAAGAGGAGACTCAAAAGACCAACAGTTGTAAAAATGTAAATATGATGTACTCAAACAAATTTAATGTAATATCCGAATTGTATATTTCACTGTAATTGTTTTTGTGTAATAGTAGTCAGTATTTTTTTAATAGTCTTTGATGTAAAACTAGCTTAAGCTGCCATATGGTAGCAGTATAATAGTTAAAATGTTACACTTATAATAATTTATAAAAAATTACTTTTAAAGAAAAAAAAAAAATGTAATACTCATTTTGGCACACATATGATCTGTAAAAACGTGAAAATCATACATCGTACAACAGCCGGCAATAAACGCAGTAAAATTAATTCGATCGTGTTTTAACTTTATTATTATAATTATTATTGCAATGGGGAAATCTGCACTGCGACCCTTTGTTGTCGCACGAAGTCGAGAATTTTTACCGGGTTGAGGTCTGCTATGTCCTCCTTTGGTAGGACATGTTTCCCTAGAAAACTACATCTACGTCTACATAGAGCAGTGCATTCTGCTAGTATGTGCATCGAGGATTCCTCTTCGCAATTGCAGAACCAGCAGGTTCCACTGCTTACAATTCCTAACTTTGATAGGTGACTTCTCAGTTTGCAATACCCGGTCAAAAGACCGGTGAGTATTCTGAGTCTATTCTTCCAAAATGTGATTACTTGCTTAAGCCGCTTTGGGTTGTAGCTACCTAGGAGGTATTTGGCTTGCCTGAGACCTGTTGTCTCCCTCCAATGCGATTGCTGAAGTCGCCTCTCCTCTTTTCGTAGGTATTCCCGGATTGTGTGTCTTCCAATCCCACAAAACGGTTCAGGACCTGTCAGGGGCCTGCATGCACCCATTCTGGCTAGTCTGTCAGCTGCCTCGTTTCCTGCTAAATCCCTGTGGCCTGGGATCCATCTTAGGGTTAGCCTATTATGTGATCCCAGTTGGTTTAGCTTCTTTCGCACCTCATGCACTACTTTAGACGTTATTTTCGCCTTGTTGAGTGCATTGAGAGCTGCTTGACTATCGGATAGAATGGCTATGTCTCTATTCCGATAATTGCGTTTGAGATTAAGATCAACACACCTCCCTATTGCACATATCTCAGCCTGGAAGATGCTGGTATATGTTCCTAGAGATTCATGGTAAGATATCCGAGGGCCTACAACTCCAAGTCCTGTGCCTTGGTCTGTAAGAGATTCATCGGTGTACCATTTTATGGTGTGTTGACCCATTAGATGGACTTCATCAAGTGTTGTCCAGTCCTTCTTACTGCTCAGGTTCACTTTGAAATTCTGCTCGAGCATAAGCTCGGCAGTCATCTCGTCCCTTGGCTGTAATAGTAAGGGGAGATCACCTGATAACAATTCTGCGTCTCTGTGGCTAAGGATGCTTCCCACCCCCTCTCGTGCTATTCTTTGCAGAGTCGCCCTTTTTTGTTGCAGTTTAATGAATACATGGAGTGGCGTGAGCTCCATTAGGACTTCTATAGCCGTTGTCGGACAGGTGCTCATAGCGCCCGTCATACATACGCAGGCCATCCGTTGCAGTTTTAAAAGCTGCTTCTTGACGGTGATGAGTTGGGCTCTATCACCCCAGGCTATTGCTCCGTATGTGAGCATTGGCCTGACAACCATTAGGTATAGCCATCTAATAATCTTCGGTGATGTACCCCATGATTTCCCGGCTATGCTGCGACAGGCATAAAGTGCTCGAGTGCACTTTGCTATCGCATTTTCTACAAGGGGGCCGAAGATAAGTTTACTGTCGAAAGTGACTCCTAGGTACTTAACCTCCTTACTTGTTTCTATTATGCTGTCTGACAGCCTTTTTTGCCTCATTCTCTGCAACTTGTACCTTTTAGTGAAGGGAACGATGACTGTCTTGGCGGGGTTGAGGTTGAGGCCCACCTCTCCACACCAGTCGCTCGTTATCCATAGACCTAGTGCTATGATGACAATGTCATCAGCGTAGCCCTGACATTGAATTCCATAGCCGGCAAGTTTCTGGAGTAGTTCATCTACTAGCAGACTCCAAAGTAAAGGAGATAAAACACCCCCTTGAGGACAACTTTTTGTGGTTGTGACAGTAACAGTGTTATCTTGAACTGTTGGCGTGGCTTGTCTAGACCCCAGCAGTGAGGAAATCCATCTGCCCGTGGTTGTGTCTAGGCCCCTCCTGGTCAGGGAAATTTTAGCGGTTTTTAGCGATTTCCCCCTAAACTAGCGATTTTTCGAAAAAGTCGTAGAACAAACGTTTCTAGATTTTTGAACACGATCAAGTCCTCATTCAAACTTTTAAGCTAAATCAACGATTTGATCCAAACAAACAAACAGACTGACTTTTCATCTCATTTTCGGAAGGCGACTAAAAATTTCAAAATTAATTATTTTTTGAACCAGTAATCGGATTTCGATGATCGAGGTGTCATTCGACGCGTATTTTTGATTAGAATAGAAATTTAAAACCATTTCAAAAAGGCTCCAACGGCCCCATTAGCTCCAATAATTTAAATTTTTCCCCTCCCACTTACACCTGTTTATCTCACGAGCTAGGTGAGTTTCCAAAAGTCTTAGTATGCACATTTGTAAGTTAAATTGATACCTTTCGATCGGTATATAACTTGACCTGATCGGACACTCATAGCATTTTCCATTCTTCCTGTGTATATATGCTAGTCGCCTTCGCACCCTTCGTGCTGCTTTCGTCACTAGCGCGGACTGCCGTCCGCAGTGATAATAATGCAAAAATTTAGTGTGCTATTCAAGTGAAACGCAGTGTATATTAGGGCGGGTCAATTTGTTTTTCGATGAATTCTAAGATATTTTCAGGAAGAAACTATATGTCTAAAATCAATTCCTAGCCTCCACTGAAAAGCATGAAGATTTCAGGTAAGGTATTTTAAGGTATTTTGAGGTATTTAAGGTACAGGGTAGGCCATTTAAAGTGGAAGCATCGGGTAACCCTATAACTTTTGACAGAGCTGTCAGATCGACTAATGACATAGCGCGTTGGAAGCGTCATTTCAAGACAATTTATACCATGGAACAGTACACTCCAAAAGAACGTGCTGAAATTGTTCAGCTTTACATTCAAAATAACTTTTCGATTGTGAAAACCAAACGTGCGTTTCGTGCAAAAAATAAAGTTAAAAGTGCTCCTGGTGATAAAACCATAAGGCGTTTATACGCAAAATTTGTGAACTCCGGTAATGTTAGTAATGCCAACCACTCATCCCGACAACGCACAAGACGTTCCGATGAAAATATTGAAGCCGTACGAGCCAGTATTGAGGCGGATCCAAGAACATCGAGTTATCGCCGTTCTCAGGAATTGGGAATCGCAAGGACCACGCTCCGACGCAAAATTCATGGTGATTTGAAGATGTTTCCTTATTCTTTCAGTTTCCTTGGTATTCTTTCAGTCATCGTCGCGGCAAGACGTGTTTTTCACCCTGCTCTCTTTATTTTCGTTAACATTCTGATTTCGTTAATTATTACCTAACAAATTTTTAATAATTTAACATCAATTGCTCTGATGTAAATTTTATTATACAAATTAATGTGCTGTGATCTGAAAGATAGTGACTTTTATACGATTTATAACAATAATTTGTTTCCCTGTACCGCAAGCAGCTGAATTTTGTTATTGCTTTGCATCTCAAAGTCTCTCTGCTGCGCTCTTATCAATTGTTTTTGCATTGACGCCTACACTCAACATTGTTGTTGCATTTGATAAATTTTTCGGTTGCTCCGCTTTGTGTCGCGATCGCTTCCAATGCATTTCGTTGATGCGTGAGTTGAACTCAATCGAACCCGCGCGACTTAAATTGTTATTGTAAAAGTTTGCTCTCTCGCTGCAATATTTTTTACTCTACGTCGTCGTGACACTTACACCTAACGTCGTGTCGCGATCGTTTAGAAGCCCTTCGTTGATGCGTGTGTTGAACTCAATCGACCTCGGGCGACTTGAATTGTTTTTGTAATAGTTTGCTCACTCGCTGCAATTACTTTTACCCTTCGTCGATTTTCTACCTACAACACAAATAGACAACCGCACACAAGTGACAAACAAAAGTACTGCTGCGCTGGCATTGTTTTTGTTTTTTGAGCTTGTTGTGCTTTTTGTGTTATTAATACAAAATTTTTCTCCTTCTATTTCTCGGAATATGAGTTCATGCTGCGCTGCTCGCTGCGTTTATGGTCGCAAGATTAATGCACGACAATCGTGCGTCCATTGCTGGGTATGTGATAACTCGGCTCATACGACTTGTGCTGAATTTGGCCATATTGGTGGTCGAGTAGGCGATCTTATGAGAACCAACTGCGGCTTAAGTTGGGCATGCTGGGACTGCCGTCGTATGGAGAACGATATGCGAGTGTCTATGAGGCAAACTCAACTAAAGTTTGATCTTGTAAATTCAGGTTTCCGTGAACTTAATGCCAAGTTTCTGGATATGGAGTCACACTTTAAAAACCTTAATGTGACTACGGATTCTCCTAAGAGAAAGAAAAGCAATCTTTCTCTACCTAACAAGAGTCTCTTCCAGAAATTGACTTGCCTACCACACCTATAACTACGCCTACATCTGTTGCGCCATGCCTTATGGATGTCGATCCATTGACCCTTATGCCTATAGCAAAACATTCCGATTCTGCTGTTCCTAAGTTATATGAAATTGACAACATTGTTGCGGATAACAATGATGCAGTCTCTGATGTTGGTGCTACTAATCCTACTGATGCTATCACCGTTGCCAACGCCTCCGTTTCTGAAGCTCCTGTTTCGGTTAGTGTTGCCGTGACAGGTACTGATGTCGCCAATGGTGAAATTGTTCCTGCACCTAATGGTGATGATGCCAATAATGTTGCTTCAGATGTCGGCAGCGTTAACCATGTTTCTGCCGAGACAAATACGGAAAATGCTGCCAAAGGGGCCCTTACCAGCTTTGGCCGTGCTGCACTGACTGCCGTTCCACCATTGTCATCGACTCCTTCAATGGTACCTGTGGTTCTTTCTGCAGTTCCACCACGAAAGTCTATTTTCGTATCTAGACTTGCGGCAGACGTCACTGAGGATCTGGTCAGGAGCCATATTTGCCATAAGCTGAATTATGGCATACCGGAGGAAATAGGCGTTTCTAAATTTTCTTTCAAGCATAAGCGCGAAATCGCTTC
>JBAMBK010000963.1:0-15509 GCA_037043435.1 Drosophila suboccidentalis
GTAAGAATTTCAACTGAATTAAAGGAACCAAGTCATGAAAATACCCAAGTATATTGTCTTCTCATTCATGAGCGTTTAGTCGAGTACAATCCTTTAAGCGGTTTAGTTCAAAGAGTCGTCTAACAATCTACTAGTAGAAAATGAGTGAAGATAATGTTGCAGTCGATGTTCAAGGATTTTTTGATAATAACAACAAGTTTATTGTGAAGGAAATTGGAATAGCATTTGGTGAAGAATCGAGACTTAATAATCATTTCATTATACGGGCTCCATTTAATTTTAATCAATTAAATAAAAAGTCACGAAAAACTGCTAGCTGGCTTACTAAAAACCACCACAAAATACATTGGAATGATGGCTTCAACTATTTCAATCAAACACGAAATTATCTGAGGAAAATTACTACAGGAAAAGAGATTCTATGTAAAGGTGTTGAAAAGAAACGATTTCTGGAAATCTTTTTAAGAGAACCTCATTTGATTGATGTTGAAGAGCTCGGATGTCCAGCACTAGATACTTTAAAGGGAAACCAGTTTCCGTTTTGTAAAATGCATCGTCATGAGGGAGTTTGTGCACTAAATAATGCCTACAACATTTTGAAATTCTATAAGGATATAATGTAAAATGAAGTCAACATTATATCATTAACATTTAGAGTTTCAAGGCGAGCACACATCAAAAGCAGCTTAAATAATGGAAAAGAACATCAACAACAGTAACAGCAACAACAACAACAGCAACAACAATGGATCAATTCTTGATGAAATTGATTTTTTTCTTCAACACTATGGCGATGAGATATTTGGAGAGCATTTGCAATATCTTCTCATTACAAGGGCTATGTTCATGGATAATGGAGGATGTGATCTTGTCAAATCCAGATATGGCGAACACTTCAAATTCTGTGAATGGGCAGATGACAATGTTGAGATAGGACGAGAGACTTGTGCCTGCACTTTCTATGCTAATCAACAACATGGAGCTAGAAAATTAATTTCATCATATATTAACTTAAACAAGAGACTTGTGCCTGATCTTTCTACGCCAATGGGGAACATGAAGTTGGAAAATTAATTTCATCATATATTAACTTAAGCAAACGATTATAATATTCAAATAAAAAGCAACAACAACACACATACACACACTGTTTTTAATGGGCAAGGGTATAAAGGGAGTCTTCATTCTAAACATTTTCAGTTTCAATTTAGCAGACGAATAAGCAACTAGCAAGCAGTCAATAAAGATATCAAGAATGTTGAGTAAACAAATTCAAGTGTTTCTCACTCAATTCAAGGATTTGATATTCATGGAGCACTGTGTGCGACTCGTGGAGTTACAAACTATAATAACGGAAATAGAAGAGCAGGATATGGTGACGTCACGATATGGAACGCACTTGTCATCTTGCTCCTGGTCAAAAGACGATGCAACAAGTGGACCGGAGAGTTGTCGTTGCCTGTTCTTATCCCGCTACAAAACGGAGGCATTGGATATTATGTTACGTTATTATAAAATAGCCGATAGTCTTGTAAATAATACCAAATAAATGAAAACGAAATAGTCCAACAAACTACCATATCTAGTTTTCTTTTTATTAATAGAGGGTGGGTTTTCTTGTTTCACTTTCAAAGATCGCGCACGTGTTCACGAGGGGTGTGAAATACTCGGAGCAGGTTTTCTTGGGAAATACTCGGAGCAGGTTTTCTTACAATCGGGACGCGAGGGTAGACTTTGTGTCTTTCAAAACAAAACAAAACAATACTTACCTGACCCTTGACCCTTGTCTCTTGACCCTTGTCCCGTTTACTGACGTCATCAACAGGTTTACAGGTTTTCTTCACTATCGGTATGCGAGGGTGAGAACAAGCCGCGGCGCGCACAGCTCAATGCATGCCCATAGTCCTTGTGTCACCCCAGTGTGCTCACACTTTGACATTCTCACGCTCACGCTTAAACACACACACCGCGATCGCACGTGGATCGCACACACCACCCTTATTCTCTCCCCTCTTAACATTAAGGAGTCATTAATTAACTCTCACCTGTCAAACTGTCAAAACCTTAACACTTGTTTACGATCGACACACTCCCCTCTCATCCACACTTGCCCACGCAGGCCCACATAACCACCCCCCTATACACGATCAACATACCCCCTACCCCTAACACCTGACGACCCTTTATGCTAATTAGCATCCCTAATCCCCTCTCCCACACACCCCTTGACCCTTTGTGCAACCATGCGTCACTAATCCCCCGACCCTAAAATCACTGAACCGTTACCCCCACCTCCAAAACCATGTTAAAACCCGCATTTTACAACTACTTGAACCTGATCGCAAAAAAGTAAGACCGTCAAGCATCTTGTGCCATTTTTGTAAAAAACCGGGACACAAAATGGTGGACTGCAGAGCTAAGAAGCGACAAAATGAGGAGATGAGACCGCAGCGTGAGAAGCCGAATGTGACATGTTTTCGGTGTGGCCAGCCGGGACACTTCTCCAACCAATGCTCGAACTACGGGAAAGCCAAACAGGGAGCAATTCAACACAAAACGGTGAACCAGTGCTTTGTGTCGGTGCCAATGGGAAGCATGACGCAGCGAGGTGAGATCTACCCGATTGTTTTTGACTCTGGAGCAGAATGTTCGATAATCAAGGAGAAAATTAGCAATAAGTTATCGGGCAAACGCCTCAATAATATTGTTATGTTAACGGGTATAGGCGATGGTGGTATATACAGTACATTGCAAATTTTAAGTAACGTCGTCATTAACGAAAATACTATGGAAATCTTGTTTCATGTAGTGCAGGACGAACATCTAAAATATGATATTGTTATCGGACGTGAGATTCTAAGTCAGGGTTTTAATGTTATGCTGTCACCAGATAAGATCGAGGTTATAAAGTCAAAATCGGTTAATATTTGTTCCGTGTCTGAAGAGACAGACGTTTTGATTGACGTTGACACTGAGTTGATTGGAAATGACAAAGACGAACTAATTAAATTACTTGAAAAATATTCTACATCTTTCATTAAAGGGATTCCTCGCACACGAGTTAGTACAGGAGAAATGGTAATTCGCTTAGTTGACCATACAAAAACGGTGCAACGGCGGCCATATAGACTTAGTCCTGATGAGAGAGAAACCGTTCGAGCTAGATTGAGGGAATTAATGGAGTGTAACATTATTCGGCCTAGTTGCTCTCCTTTTGCTAGTCCTATGCTTCTTGTAAAGAAGAAAAATGGTTCTGATCGTCTCTGCGTCGACTATAGAGCATTAAATGCGAATACAGTTTCCGACAAGTACCCGTTGCCGTTAATTAGTGATCAAATTGCCAGACTGCGTGGGGCAAAATTATTTTACGTGCCTAGACATGGCAAGTGGCTTTCACCAAATACCAATTCATCCAGATTCCATAGAATATACTGCTTTCGTAACGCCTGACGGCCAATACGAATATGTGACGATGCCCTTTGGGCTTAAAAATGCGCCTTCTGTTTTTCAGCGCGCCATTAATAAGGCACTGGGAGATCTTGCTCACTCATATGTAATTGTTTACATGGATGATATTATGATAGTATCACCGACAAAGGAGCTGGGTTTTGAAAGGTTAGAGATTGTTCTTAACGTTCTTACTGAAGCTGGATTTTCCTTTAACGTAACAAAATGCAGTTTTCTAAAGACCGCTGTTCAGTATCTGGGTTATGAGGTACGAGCGGGAGAAATACGACCAAACTCACGGAAAATTATTGCCTTAAGTTCCTTGCCTCCACCACAATCCGTTTCGGGAGTAAGACAATTTATTGGTCTGGCTTCATATTTTCGTAAATTTGTGCATGGTTTCTCCCAAATAATGAGGCCACTATATTCGCTTGTCTCAGAGAAAGGTAGTTTTACTTGGAACGTGGAGCATGAGGAAGTTCGACAGAAAATCGTAGCCATTCTTACGGATGAGCCAGTGCTAGTGATCTTCGATCCACAATATCCAATAGAGTTGCACACCGATGCTAGTTCCTACGGATATGGTGCTATGCTCTTACACCGGATCAACAATAGAAACCATGTAGTAGAATACTTCAGCAAAACGACATCCCCGGCTGAGTCTAGGTACCATTCCTACGAATTGGAAACTTTGGCGGTTGTTGAATCCGTGAAGCATTTTCGCCACTATCTACTTGGTCGCGAGTTTGTGGTATTCACTGACTGCAATTCCTTGAAAGCATCGCGCACCAAAATGGATCTCACTCCTAGGGTACACCGCTGGTGGGCATATTTGCAATCTTACAATTTTGACATTCAATACAGAGAGGGAAAGCGCATGGCTCATGTTGATTTCTTTTCAAGAAACCCTCTACCGTCAAACTCTACTTCAACTATATGTAAAATTCCCGAAAAGCGAGTAAATCTAGCAGAAATTTCAAGTGATTGGCTTCTTGCGGAACAGCGATTAGACTCTGATTTAGTTAACATTGTCTCTAAATTAAAATCAAATGATCTTCCTGAAGATTTGGCTAAGACTTATGAATTAAGGCAGGGAGTGTTACATCGCAAAGTCCAGAGGAATGGAAGAACTCGTTGTTTGCCCGTTGTGCCCCGTGCATTCAAATGGTCAGTGATAAACCAAGTACATGAATCAATAATGCATTTGGGATGGATGAAGACGCTCGATAAAGTTTACCAGTTTTATTGGTTTGATAAAATGAGCAAATATGTTCGCAAATTTGTCGACAGTTGCATTACGTGCAAATCTGTAAAGTCCTCTTCGGGTAAAATTCAAGCAGAGCTCCATTCCATCCCAAAAATCAATGTACCCTGGCATACCGTGCACGTGGACATTACTGGAAAACTGAGTGGTAAAAGCGACCAGAAGGAGTATGTAATCGTTCAGATTGATGCTTTCACGAAATTCGTTTATTTGCATCATACTCTAAAGTTAGTTGAATGCCATTAAATCGTCCGTCTCTCTGTTTGGAGTACCGACGCGTATCATTGCGGATCAGGGAAGGTGTTTCGCCAGCGCAAGGTTTTCGGAGTTCTGTTCGTCTCAAAAAATTAAGCTTCATTTAATTGCCACAGGAGCGAGCCGTGCAAACGGTCAAGTAGAACGGGTAATGAGCACCCTTAAAAACTTGCTAACAGCGGTTGAATCGAGCCACCGATCATGGCAAGATGCCCTTGGCGAGGTACAACTTGCGCTGAATTGCACAACTAGTCGTGCAACTAAAGCAAGTCCACTAGAGATGCTAGTTGGTAAAGAAGCTCGTCCTTTAGGGTTGGTTCCACCGTGCGATACAGAAAGCGAAATTAATTTAGAAAATATAAGGGCTAGAGCCACAAAGAGCATGGAATCCTTGGCTTCTTATGATAAATCGAGGTTCGACAGAAGTAAGGCGATGGTTGTGAGACACAAGGTTGGAGACTATGTGCTACTTAAAAATGAAGAGAGACATCAGACTAAGTTAGATGCAAAGTTTAGAGGACCATTTTTAGTAGCCGAGGTTTTAGATGGTGACAGATATATGTTGAAATCATTAAAAAACAAACGGACATATAAGTACTGCCATGAAGACATTCGAAAGATGCCAGAGGGTCATGTACCAAACGAGCTAGACATAGAAAATGAAGAGTTGAGCCTGCCTAAGAGTCCAGAGGGGACTGAGAATGAGCCGTCTAAGTAAGACGATGTGGTATCCGTCTAGGTGAGACGATGAGTTATCCGTCAGATGTGGCGATGTGGTATCCGTCTAGGTGAGACGATGAGTTATCCGTCAGATGTGGCGATGTGGTATCCGTCTAGGTGAGACGATGAGTTCAGTTGGAACGATGCGATAGCCGCTAAGTTTTGCGAAGGCCCAAGAGTGTGGCAATGGAGTTATACAGGCGGAAGACCAGTGAATGGTATCGTTATATCGAAATGAATTGACATGAGAATATTCGGATGTAATGTGAAAATATGTTAATTAGAAACTAATCAAAGTTGTATTGGAATTGTATTTAAAGAGAAGTTGAAGCTATTTTGTGTAATGCGAATGTAATAGAAAACGAATAAGTTATGTTTGAAATAAATTCTGTACAAGATTTATTTATTCGTCGTGATATCTATACGAGTACACGAGGACGTGTAAGCGTCAGGATGGCCGTGTCGTGGCGCTATCAAGTTGGTAGCAGCCTCAGTAGGCTTGGTGTTGGCTTTGTTGGCCTATTGTATTTGCTTAGTCATGACGTCTTGTCAGTTACTGCAGTGTTGGTAAAAGAGTGCAGTAAATAGAGTTGCTCAGAAAGGTCCGAATGAGTGAGATGGACCGAGCTGCTGCTGGACGTAGTCCCTAGAGTGTGAGTGAGACGGCAAGGAGTGCCTTCAGAATGTGCGGGGTCATTATGTTTGACAATTGGAGTTGACAAGTTTGACCACAGAAAAGGTAGCACTCACTTTTCTCTCGGGAATTCGTATAACGCGCACAGCTCGTAAGCAATTAAGATTTTAAATAAACGAAAACTAAAACTACAACTTTATAATGGAAAATGATTCGGAAAATAGTGTTAACCCGACACATTTATAATCAGTATGTCTGTTGACAAGTTCGGTCATTTTATTAATGATAAGGAGCATTCAGAAACCTTGAAAAGAGGCAATAGAACTGGTGTGGGGTTGTACATTGATAGTGACGGTAATCTGAATGCTCAACAGAAACGTATAAAAAATTGTGGTGGACCGATAGAGGGAAACGATTTAGTAATAAAAGACTATCTTGATAAAAGCATTGAGAAATTAAGAGATACTATAACAAAAATGGTATCTACACCACTTACAGAATACGTTGATGAAACTTTAAAAAGCTTCAGATTCGAAGTAAACGATAAAATAACACAAGCACTAAATACCAAAGTTGGAGCTGTGGAAATCAGAATTAAACAAATTGAAGATAGATTAGAGAGCACTGATAAAATCTTTTCAAATCTAATTGCACAACTAAAAAGTCTTGAGGAATATACATATAAATATATGAGTCAAACCAAAAAAAGCTAATTGAAAAAACAAACAATTTCAACTACCAACTACTAAACTATGAGTAAACGAGATGTTATTACTGAATTACATAGACCCTCCCGCAAGAATTTTCTACGACGTAGAGTTGTCACAAAGGGGATAAACGATCTATGGCAAGCGGATTTGGTTGAAATGGGGGCGTATGTGTAGCAGGAACAATACACATACACACACAGTATGCTCTCTCGGTTGCTCTCACGGCTGCTCTCTTGATTTTGGCTATTCCTTCATGCCCGGTATTCATTGTACATTCTCTAGCTTGTAAGAAACAGCCACGAGTCAGTCTTGATCGAGTGGTCGAATAAAGCACATAAGAGAAATCATTTGTCTTCTACAAATTCAGAAGTGGTAACCTACTGCCATGGAATTAAATGATTTTAATCAATTCACAACGGTGCAGTTAAAAAATTGGCTATCCGCACTAAATTTGTCTACGCAAGGAAGGAAGGCGGAGCTAATAGCTCGTTTAATCGAAGTGCCAGCCGATATGCGTGGTAGCGCACCGAATTTAAACACCGATCAATTGGATACAGCCAACACCGAAGAAAACGAAGAACAACAGCAATCGACAAGCGGCAGCGCATTTCAAAACGCAACGCAAAATATTTCCGAAGTTGTCTTTGCGTCAGGGAACGAAAATAGCGAAAACGAGAATGTGCGCCAATATCAACAACTGTTAATTGTCGTCAAACAGTTGCAAGACGAACTCCGCAAAAGCAACGAGCAGTTAAAAGAATACCAAAGCAACGCAGCTGCACAGCGACCGACTGAAGAAGACATAGAGAGAAACGACATCAATAACGGCGAAACAGGCGAAAACGTAAGCAACGACAACGTCGGCGACACAGGCGACAACACAAGTGGCGATGGTAGCAGCTGCTTTGCAAATGAGTCTGGCAACACTGCACGCATACACAGCATTGCCAACACTGAGAAAACAGAACACACACTAAAAGGTGGATCAGCTATGTCACTCGCACTTGCAAAAGAAGCTACGCTGGAGTTCGATGGGAAAACGTGTGCACGCATTTGGGTGAACCAACTAAAAAACATCGCAGAAATGTGTAAGCTGGATGAAGAGTCTCTGCGCATGCTGTTGGCAACCAAGTTAAAGGGAAACGCACAACGCTGGCTGCACGCAAATTCAACACGTTTACGTGAGCCGTTCGAAATGCTATGCGATCAGCTGATTATAGCGTTTGGCTCAGGCATCTCAAAGGCAGAACTACGACGCAACTTTGAGCAACGAAAATGGCAGCAAAACGAGCGATTTGGCATTTATTTCGAAGAGAAGATGGTGTTGGCTCAGGCCATCAAGCTGGACAGTGACGAGCTTCTGGAGCAAATCATTGAGGGTATGCCATCACAGGAGTTGCGCAACCAAGCGCGTATTCAACGGTTTGCGAGTCCGGAGCAAATGCAAAAAGCATTTGCAAACATTTGCCTACCAAAGAAGTATATGGCAAGCGGCCCAAAGACGACATCAGCAGCACCAGCAGAGATCGCCGACTTGCGATGCCACAACTGTAACTCCAAGGGTCACTTTGCCAGGGACTGCCGCAAACCAAAAAGGGAACCCGGTACATGCTATGCATGCGGCGAGATGGGCCATTTCGTAGCGCAGTGTGAGAAGAAGAAGAGTACAAGTGTAAACAACAATTATGTAAGATATCTTAATATTTATTTTTCAATCCATTCTAATTTATTCATTACCGCAGAATGCCTCATAGACTCCGGCAGTGAAATATCGTTCGTAAAGTCATTATTACTCTTATTTCGGCATTAACAAAAGCCAATTGAATACACATGGAAAAATATCGTGCTTTGTTTTAAAAAGTGAAATAAAATTTAATTTTGAGTTGATAATAGTCACGGACGAGTCTATGAGTTACGATGTGGTTTTGGGTAGGAATTTCATGAACACATGTGGCATAAGCCTCAACCTAGACGCCTTGGATACATTTAAAGTTGGAAAATCAAAAAGAGACCCAAACATTTCTGAACAATCACGTATGGTCGAGGATCCAAAAAACGAAGTCCCTATTAAGAAAGTGTCCGTCGCGGAAAACACTACGGAAAATAAAGCTAATGTCAAAATGTTTGGTGGGTTAAGTGAAAACTGTATTCAAGAATATGCTGTTAACCCTCTAACACGTAAGACTGCTTGAGACACTTATTACATTATTCAAATTTGCGCAAAAAGTAAGAGCTTTTTCATTATTTAAATAATTAACGTTAGTTGATAACAAACGCCAAATTACGTGTAGGAGCTCTGAAAGCTCTCAGAAGCTTTTAACGGTACTTTTTATTTTCATTTGCACAGAACATTAAAATCAAATATTAAAATCAAGTTACAGATTTGTAAATATATAATAGACATACGTTGTAGCAGTAAAATAGTGATAAGTGCCTCGAGACACTTTTGGGGCCTTAAGTGAACTTTTGTAACCCATAGCTATTGCACAACTACTTGCAATTTATGTGCTGATTTTCGTTAATGGTATGATTTTTCTTACAAGAAATTAAAATATTAGAAGAAATGGCAAAGCGGGTTCGTTTCAAGTTGTCCGATGAGCAGTTGCTGGAGTTTTTTGAGTCAGTCCCGTCGGATGAGAAGCTGTCAAACATATCAAGTGACGACGAGGACGACGATTTTAATGTCGTGGAAACTTTCACCGATGCATTACAGGATGCTGATACTGTATCATTTATAGACAATAATGTTGAGGATGTGCAAGATGCACAGGAATCTGAGCCTACCTTGGAAACCAGAAAAGACCTCGACCACCATTGCCAATCATTGAAGATTCAGCATGCATGCCAACTTCACATGGATGGACAACCCAGTCTCCATCCTCTCAGTCATTGCGGACAAGACATTCACCATGCTCTCAGACAATGCAGTCTCCACTCTCTCACCGATCTCCACAAGTACGACTTAAGCTAGGCCAAAAATCGGAGTATCCAATATCGGACTTGCGGATTGATTGGGTAAACCATTTCCCGCATTAGTTGGATGGAGACAGTGGAAGAAGATGTTGCAAGCACTGTAAAATTTCGCAAACACAGTGCATTTGCTTAAAATTCAATCTGCATTTATGCTCCTCAGCTAACATAAACTGTTTTTCAGATTACCATATAAAAAAAATTAAATGCAACTGCAAATAAAAACGACTTTTTTACACTCAAAGCCCCAAGAGTGCCTCGAGGCACGTATTCACTTTTTCTCACCTTACAGGTAAACGAAAGCTTCTACGCACTTTCTGAGTTCAGGAGCAACAATTCACTAAAGAAAAAATTATTTGAATTAATTTCCTCCATTATTTTGGAAAGTAGCCTTAGAGGGTTAAGCAGCCACTGTTAGACACCGAATCTGTTAAACAGCCACTGTTTGACAACGGATATGTTAAGCAGCCACTGTTAGACATCGGATACGTTAAGAAGACACTGTTAGTAAACGAATCGGTTAAGCAGCCACTGTTAACTATGGAAACTGTTAAGAATGAGACTGTTAAGGAAAGACTGTTAGGGGAAAACAATGCTAAAGAAAGACTGTTAGATAATCAAACTGTTAGAGATCGAATGTTAGGTGAAAAAACTGTTAAAGAGTTATTGCAAGAAGCTGAAATTGTTAGTAAATATTTAAAATGTTTTAACAATGAGGAAACAAATCAGTACGCAAGTAAACTGGATACAAAGAAAATTTTAAATGGAATTGAGCACGATAATGAAATGCGTTTTGGAGAAAATGCTTCAGGAAGATTGTTAGAAGAAAATTTTGACAGGGACATGTTTAGCATCCATGTAGTAGAAGAAGCAGAGCAAAGCTATAATTTCGGGGAAGACGTAAATTTTAAAACACAATGCCGATTTATAAAAATGTTTAAAGATACATATGAAAAGACAAAGAGGCCGGATACTCCATTGATCAAATGCGAAATGAAAATATCTCTAGACGATGATAAGCCCTTTAGCTGTTCGCCCAGACGACTATCTTACGCCGAGAAAGAAAAGCTTCAGAAATTGTTAGATGAGTATTTACGAGATGGAATCATAAGGCCAAGTGAATCGCAGTACGCCTCGCCCATTGTACTAGTGAAAAAGAAAACTGGCGAATTACGGTTATGCATTGATTTTCGAAAGTTGAATAAAGTTGTAGTGAAGGACAACTATCCATTGCCATTGATTGACGACTTGTTAGACAAACTTGTCAATAAAACGGTATTTACAAAGCTAGATTTAAAAAACGGTTACTTTCATGTTTACGTAGAGGAAAACTCAGTCAAATACACATCTTTTGTCACACCGCTAGGACAATTCGAGTTCTTACGTATGCCAATGGGAATAAAAACCGCATCCGCAGTTTTTCAGAGGTTTATGAACAAAATTTTTGATGATTTAATTAGGCAGGACAAAGTAATAATATACATGGACGATATAATGATTGCGAGTAAAGACATGGAAGAACATCTTAGTACGCTAAAGGAAGTCTTTTCAAGATTGGTTCATAACAGACTAGAACTACGTATGGATAAGTGTGAATTTTTAAGATCAAGTGTAAAGTATTTAGGATTTTTGATAACAAAAGATGGCATACAGGCAGATGACATGGGCATAAATGCAGTCAAGAATTTTCCAATTCCAGACAAGGTTCAAGCGGTTCACAGCTTTTTAGGTTTATGTTCCTATTTTAGACGCTTTATTAAGGATTTTTCTACTTTGGCCAAGCCACTGTATGATCTTCTCAAAAAGGAGACTGCATTCATATTTGGAGAGAAAGAATTTGAATGTTTTTCAATGCTCAAAGAAAAACTGATACAATCACCAGTTTTAGCAATATATAGCCATAAAGACGATTGTGAGTTGCACTGCGATGCAAGTTCCCATGGGTTTGGAGCTGTTCTTTTACAAAAGAAAGACGATGGAAAATTACATCCAATATTTTACTTTTCAAAGAGAACAACAGAACAAGAGTCAAAGTACCACAGCTTCGAGCTAGAGGCATTAGCAATTATTTACGCACTTCGCAGATTTAGAATTTATTTGCACGGAAGGCCATTTAAAATTGTTACAGATTGTAATTCGTTGATTCTTACACTTAGCAAAATTGATTTAAACCCAAGGATTGCCAGATGGGCTTTAGAGCTGCAGGATTACGATTGCAAATTAATTCATAAAGGTGGGGACAAGATGCAGCATGTAGACGCGTTAAGCAGGTGCACAAACATTCTGATTGTTGAAACAACCGGCTTCGAAGATAATTTAATCATATGCCAGGCAAAAGACCCAAATATACAAAATATCAGAAAGCGATTAGAAGTAAATGAGGACAAATTTTTTGAAATGAGAAACGGAATTGTGTACAGGAAAACTAATGACGGTCGATTGCTCTTTTATGTGCCAGAAGATATGGAGAATCAAGTTCTATACAAATATCACAATGAATTGGGTCACATAGGTAGAGACAAAATGATGGACTCTATTTCGAAATCATATTGGTTTGCGAAGCTCAAAGAAAAATGCGTAAATCATATCGAGAATTGCCTAAAGTGTGTCGCGTTTTCACCAAGGTCAGGAAAGACAGAGGGACTATTACACAGTATACCAAAGGGAGATAAGCCTTTTGAATTAATACACGTAGATCATTACGGTCCAGTAGCGACAGGTAGAGCTAATAAGCACATATTTTTAATTGTCGACGGATTCATGAAAGAATGTAATATTAAGCACATGAAGATAGCCACTGGTTCACCACAAGCAAATGGACAAGTGGAAAGAATTAACAGAAGCATCGGTCCAATGATAGCTAAGCTTACGGAGCCAGAGAGAGGAGCACATTGGGACTCTGTAGTAGAAACAGTTGAGTATGCACTAAATAACACCATTCATAGGAGCATCAAGCAAATTCCTAGTAAAATGCTATTCGGAGTGAGCCAAAAAGGCGAAATTATCGATGAGCTTAGAGAAAAACTAGAAGAATTAAGCACAGAGACGAATGTTAGAAATTTAGATGAAATCAGAAATGAAGCAAAAGAGATCCAAAAAAAGGCCCAGGCCTATAATGAAGCACAGTACAACAAAAGCAAAAAAAAATGTAGAAATTATAAAAAAGGCGACTATGTTATGGTAAAAAATTTTGACACTACGATAGGGGCTGCGAGAAAGTTGATCCCGAAAAACAAAGGACCATATGTGATTGCGAAAGTTATGCGAAATGATAGGTTTTTAATCAAAGACGTGGAGAATTTCCAGGTGTCTCGTAATCCCTACAAAGGCGTTTGGGGTGTTCAAAATATAAGACCATGGATTGGAAACATAAAGAAAAAGTAAATAAAGAGAAACAGATATTTAAGTATAAAAAATTAATTAATTTAGCCAATTTAACTGTGATACCTGTAAATAATTTAAAAACTATAATTAACTGTAGATCTAAGAATTATTGCTCATTGTAAAACTAAGATCAGGGGATCTAGCTCGTCAGGACGGCCGAGTTGTAGCAGGAACAATACACATACACACACAGTATGCTCTCTCGGTTGCTCTCACGGCTGCTCTCTTGATTTTGGCTATTCCTTCATGCCCGGTATTCATTGTACATTCTCTAGCTTGTAAGAAACAGCCACGAGTCAGTCTTGATCGAGTGGTCGAATAAAGCACATACGAGAAATCATTTGTCTTCTACATATGCTTCATCCAATAATGGTTATCGTTATTTGTTGACAGTAATAGATACTTTTTCTAAATATGCTTGGGGTGAAGCACTAAAATCAAAAACCGCTAAAGAAGTTGCTCAGGCAATGGAGAAAATATTTAAATCAGGACGTGGTGCTCCCAAGAACCTGCAAACAGATGACGGAACTGAGTTTTTCAATAAACAATTTAAGGTATTAACAAACCAGTTTAAAATAAATCATTATTCAACATTTAGTACCCTAAAGCATACCTGTTAAATCTCGATTAGAATTACTAATCAATTAGATTATTTATTCGAAATAATCGTAGTGATTATATAATTCACTGTTGAAAAATTTGTGATTATTTAATGATTACGATTAGAAAAAATCAAAAAAAAATCTAAAATTATTACGATTATTCAAAATAATCAGAAAAAATAAAAAAAAATCAAAAATAATCGTTTTGACAGTTTCCGGATTATTTTTTATTTTTTCTGATTATTTCTGATTTTTTAGATTTTTTTAGATTTTTTAGTAAAAATCAAATTATTTTAAATTTTCACAATCAAAGTAGCCAAAGCTTTTGATTAAAGTTGCTTTTGTAGACCTCTTGATAGGGAAGGTTTAAGATATGCATCTTCGAAAGCGTTATCTGCTGAAAAATCGCAATCGCTCTCAAATAATGGTCGTGGCATTTTATCCTAAATTAAAAATGTTGTGTAATGTTTTTTACAACTGTTCCGCCATTAATTCTTAACAAATATTAGTACACATTTCCATTATTCAGAAAAACCAGGGACCGCAACTTTTATAACTTTTAAAATAAAAATTGCAAAATAACAATTATTTTTAGATTTTTATTTTAAAGTTACGAAATAACTCTTACTTTTAATTTATATTTAAAAAGTAAAAAATAATCGTTAAAATTAATTTTTTTAATAAAAGTTGTGAAATAACTCTTATTTCTGATTTTTTCAATAAAAATAAAAGTTAAGAGTTATTTTTGATTTTTATTTTAAAAGTTACAAATAAGAGTTATTCCGTAACTTTTATTATAAAAGTCAAAAATAAAAGTTAAAGTGAATATCTTTTGAACCAAGAGGTGGATTTCAAAAATTTAAATTATATTCTTGATCTATGATTCGAGATCTTTCATACGATATATCAAATGTCCTTCAAGGACGAATTGGAAGGATCCAATTATTTTCTATTACATTTTTTTTTTCAATATTCTGTTGCAGTAATATATGTTATAATTATTGGCAAGCCAAATACCAATTGATACTTAAAATACTAAATACTACAATTTCAAAATAATAATAGAAAAATATATTTTTCAAACACAAGGGTAATGAAATTGCATATTGTTTTTTTTATATATTTTTAATTTATATAACAATGCTTAAGCTTATGTGTTGTTTAGTTTTAAAAACATAATATGCTTTGATGCACCAATTCATATTCAACATCATCGCAGCTATCATCAGCTTCTTCGTTCATGAGCTCAATAGACTTTATAATGTTTCGACCATTGTCCGACGTAACGGAATATATTTGGTTTTTCATCAAACTGAACTCTTGCAAAATATTTTCAATCTCAGCACTGAGATTGGCGCCGGTATGCTTCTTGTTCAGCTCGATTATTCCAAGTGTTACTATCTTAATCGCCTCTTTTTCGTAGAACTGAGCATTCACTCCCAAGATGCCTCTACTATGCCTTGATGCAGATGTCCCGCTTCATTGCATTTATAATGGATGCTTTGACAATTTCAAATTTTTCC
>JBAMBK010000965.1:0-44889 GCA_037043435.1 Drosophila suboccidentalis
ATGTCTTTAATACGATTCTTTTATTCTGCGTACTCGGCAGTTCGATAATATGAAAAGCTCAATGGGTTAAGATTTAGCGTAATTAAAGGCAGCTCGATAAGAATATCAAAAGTAAGCGAAAAAATAAAGCAGAATCGGTTAACTCGCTCTTTTCGCTTGTTTGCCTCATTCGCTTTTTGTGCGACGTCATCAATGTGCATAAATCACGGCTGAACAAACGCACAAAATTACACGGACCGAGCACGTCGTTCGCCATGGCCGGAAGTTCATTATGGGGCCTACCTCCGCCCTACAAAAGCGGAAGCTAAGCGAGCTCTAAGTATATGTATGTGTATTTTGGATGTAGTATGTGTGTGTATGTGTGTGTGTGTGTCGATAGTGGTCGCATGGTTTCACGCTTTGAAGCAGCTGCTAATTTATCAGAGAGACAGCGCGCTTTGGCACGGCGCAAGTTTCAAGGTAATTCGCGAATCGATTAGCGGCCACCAAAAGTCGAATTCAGAACAAGAACGAAAACGAGAACGAGAACGAGTACGAGTACAAAAACGAGAATGAGTACGAAATGGGAAATGGGAACGAGGAACAAATTGAAACGAATTGAATTGAGAAACGAATTGTACGAAACGTGCAATGCACATGCAAATTGACAGTTTTGGCATGAGGGCAACAAAGGGAAAAGTGAGAATTGGATAACGGCATCGTCCCTGGCCCGCTAGGGTTGTCAAGTGGCTGTTGAATCAATGCAGCAAAATGTGAATCAAACTGTGCCAATGTGTGTGTGTGTGTCTGTGTGTGTGTGTGTGTTGGTGTGTGACATCGTTGAACGAACCACTTAAAGATTTAGCCACATAAAGTTTATGAGTTTTAGTTACGACCAGCTGTCGATGGGCTTGATGTAGGTTCATTGCAACAAAACCCTCAACTTATTGTCAAAGTTTTAGCTCCCCCGAACACACATACACATATGTTACACATATTGTTGCTAATCAACCTGAAGGAATACTCCTCTGGGAAACTCATTGCAACCATCCGACCATAAATAGTTAGAACTTGGGTCCCAAAAATGTTATGGCACTCGTACTTAACTGATGGAATTGCCAAGTGTCACTAAAGTGAGCAACCCACTTTCCTTGGGCATTAATATTTAACTTCAGTATGACCTTAAGTAAAGCATTAACTCAAAAACCTGTTAGCTGTAAAAGTTTTTAAATAGTTCTAAATATGGCAGATAATTTTTCATTTTTATAATAATACAAAAATAATCCCTTGAAGTTCTCAGGGAAAACCTTTTGGAAATTCCAGTAACATCACATTAAATAATAATCATTTCAAAAAAACACAGGCTCATTGTGTGTCAGTGCTTAAAAACTCCTCTTTGGTCACTATACAAATTTAGATTGATTAATTATAAAATACCATCTTAAGGGTTTCGAATTCATCCGTGATCAAATTAAAATATGATGTCTCGGAACTTTATGAAGTCTTTTTACAAATAGTATCGTTGTATTTCCAATTTAAATAAATAAATATATATTTTTTTTTTATTTATTTAGTATTCATATCTCTGCAAAAAATTGTGTTACGTAAATAACATAAATACTGAGTTATTTCATTTGGTTTGCATTCATAATTCGTAGAATTTACATTGCACACTCAAATTGAGATTTAATCCATTTTAATGTATCAAGTGGCAAATGTTTCATTTAAAATGCATGACAAATAAATTGAAGCAGTTGCATGGAGAGTGTAACTCTGAAATGCAATTCATTACATATGCATGAAATGAAACCAACTAAAATAAATTCAATTTACTTAACAAATTAAGCTGTCAACCAGATGTTATGATTTAATAGTAGTTATTATTTATTACATGAAATTAATTATTTGCATTACGTTTCTGATACAGGTAATTGAAAACAGATACGTTAACCAGTTTTAGAATGAATCACAGGTGCGATGAACCCCATTAAGAGATGGGGAGAAAGAACTGATGAATCAGCATCTGTTGGGTTTATGCATTGACTAAAATACTTTGCAAGTCTCATTGAGGTTTGGAATAACCCGTTGACTCGAATCGAAAGTTAAATTTACTAACATTTAATTGGAAATTAAAGTACGTATTCCATTTTACAGCACTGGCTGAACTAATGCAGCACGGTCACACTGGCAATTAGGGAGAAAGAACTGATGAATCAGCATCTGTTGGGTTTATGCATTGACTAAAATACTTTGCAAGTCTCATTGAGGTTTGGAATAACCCGTTGACTCGAATCGAAAGTTAAATTTACTAACATTTAATTGGAAATTAAAGTACGTATTCCATTTTACAGCACTGGCTGAACTAATGCAGCACGGTCACACTGGCAATTAGTGGCCACACAAAGTCAAACTGGGGAATGTCAATAATTAAAAGTCGGCCAAATGTTGTCATTTGTCCTCAGAGCCGCAAAAGCGACTTCCTGTCACCCACAAAAGCTTATGACACAAGCATACATACAACTAACACACACACACACACTCATGCAAACACACACACATATACAGTTATATTACCGTGCCGTGGCGACGCTTTTAGCATGCAAGTCACACGTCCTTGCGAGCCTTTTGCCATTGTTGTTGGCATTTTGATTTATCGATTTAAATTTTGTGCTCCGACTGTTGGCTTTTCCCACTCGCTTTTCCACATTAGCAGCTCAATCATTATTATTTTTTCTTTTCTTTTCATCATCATGCTCATATTCTTCGTCTTCTTCTTCATCTTTTTACATGCCTTTTAAATACTTGTACTTAGTTGTTTTTGTTGTAATTTTTCGCTTTTGACCGCCTGTCGTTTGGGTCGAGGTCTTTTGGGTTTGGGCGTTTGCTGCTGCTGCTTCTGCTTCTTCTCCTCCGTTATTTGCCACCCACGACCAGCTTGGTTAACAGTCACGTTAGCGTGCGCCTTCCACATACACACACTCACACACACAAAACACACACACACACTCATGCATACACAAAGAAGCGTACGCACATAAGCATGCTTGCTATACTATGTATAAAAACATTTCTCTGTGTGTTGTTGTTGTTGTTTTTATAGTAGCTCGCGCGCAATTTGGGTCGATGGTAAAATAGAAAAGCCAAAAGCAAGGCAAAAGCACACACACACATGTATAGTGAGACCAGCAACATTTCCAGCAAAGGTCGTTACGAGCAGACCAAGCACATTGGTCCCAAATCCCAATTCTTTTGGCAGAAATTCAATTTTAAATTTAAAAAAAAAAAAAGGGTTTTTCCTTAAATAAAAATAAACTAGAACAGCTTGAAATCGAAACGGTCCAGTTTAAAAAGCAGCTATAGTATTTGTATTTTCCTTCACTTCAAATGTCAAATGATACTTTTAGCAAGTCTGAAAGTATATTTCTTGGAGACAAAGCACACTTAATACTTCATAAATATATCATAGTTCACTGCATAAACATGAAGCAATGTAAATATACACTCAAGCAAATCTGAATCTACGATGAATTCTTAGAAAATTACAATAAGAAAAACTTTACTTCAGTTTAAATTGTTTTAAATTACTGCGTATTTTTATTTATTATTATTATTTGATTCATTTGTTTAAAAGATGAAAAATTAAGAAATTAAGAATAAAAATGTGTTTTGTTTTTAATCGACTAAATGAGCCGAACAATCAAAAAATCTGTTTTGAGCAAAGTGAGATATCAGACCTGAAATTTTATAGATATGTATATTTTAAACACTTTAAAGATAATTTAGACAATGAAATCGCAGTGACATCCGCCAATTAAATGTGGTCAATCATCTACCTCATTCTTGACTAATATACTTAATAATTTAAGAACATATTTGTTAATCTTTTAAATTATTACTTTTGTAGTTTCATTTAGTTTAGTAGTCATAGAAAATAAAACAAATTAATTTTTTTAAAATGCACTTTCCAATCAGAAGCTTAAAATTTCGATAATAAAATTACGCATACGCAATGTGGGCTTTTACTGATTGCATATTTCAACTTTATGCCATCGGATCCAATGTGCAATGCACATTTATTTTTATATGTACACACATACATATGCACCTACATGTGCTCTCTCCCTCTGTCCTTCCCCTCTCTTTCTGTCATTCTCTCAGTGTAAGCTGAGTTATGTTCACGTTTTGTTAGTCCTTTTTGAACATTTCTGCTGTCGCAGTCGCAGTCGCAGTCGCTGCTGCTGCTGCAGCTGTTCTGGTTCTGGTTTTGTTTCTGGTTCTGTTTCAGGTTCTGCTCTGGTTTCATGTTAATTGCTCATAGCGTCGCTTGTTCCGGCAATCTGCGTTAATTTTAAAGCTTGATTTACAGACTACAACTAGTCAATGCTGTTGTTGCTGTTATTGTTGTTGTTGTTGTTGCTGTTGTTGCTGTTGCTGTTTTTACTTTGCGGTTGCAGCTCAACTGCAATTTGCGCCCTAAAGCACACAACACAATTTTTCTTTTTAGCCACTGTCCTTGTTGTTGCCGTCATTGTTGTTGTTATTATTGTTTTTCTTTTTTGTTATTTTTTTTGTACCCTGTCCCTGCATGAGGTCAGAATGGAGCATATGTGAAAGTGACTTTGTGCATATTTACTTGGTCAGCAAGCCAGGGCTGACAAACATTTGCAGGCCATTCATTTTACTTTATAGTTTAATTAAAGTACGCAACTGCAATTAAGCTATGTGAAGTGATGATTCAATAACAACAATAACCAAGTTAAATCAATTAGAGCAACAAATATGTATATGTACATATATATTTGCAAATTAGTTTCATAACTTTCGTTCTTCATAGGTTTGACTTTCTTACTTTTTCTTAGAGTTCAAAAACAATTAGATTTATGTTTTTGTTTTCATTCAAAATCGTTGCAATAATATTTCCAGATTAGTCATGTTAAATATGTATATTTTAACTGAATCTTCTCAATACAAGCAGATTCTGCTTTTCAACTAAAAAAGTTGGAAAACAACATATTCTTTTGACAATAAGTAATAAAATAAATGTGTATGAATTATATTTTTTATTAATTGATTCTGAAAATATGCATTACTTATACAGGGGTGCTACAGAAATCTCTTTCACTTAAATTTGTATGACATTTATGTTATTTTTCAGGTGAAAGAGATTTCTGTAGCACACCTGATAATTGTCAAATTATTTCGATAGTAAAAGTCATAATAAATTTTATAAAATCTTTATCTACGAATATCTATGAGAAGACATTTTGTGAATGGAAGAAATCGATTCATGTTATCATAGTAAATTATATTAGCATTTGGTGTTTTTTACATTTGTTAATTTAAAACAAATTGGAAACGCGTTTAAAGCTGAGTCTTACATGAAACTGAGAGTTATGAGAGTATCTTACATAAAATAAGAACTAAAATCTAAATAAAATCGTTTTCCTTTTTATAGACTCCTTTGAAAGTTATAATGCCTGAATCAGATCAAAAATTGAGCCTATAAAATGACCTATTTATTTAAATTCCATACTATAATTTAATAACAATAACTTTATTTAATAATAACTTTTTTTAAAATAACTTTAAAAGACTGAAAAAATCAAGTGAAAATGGAAACAAAATTTAAAAATTAATAAAAAAGACCTTGACATCAAGGACTACTGAAATCGGTCCGCAAACTAAATCGAAATTTTGTTTTAGCCATCGAACAGAACCTGCTCATTTGTCCAAAATCATTTGTCATGCATAGGGTGATTAAAAGGTCGAGTAAACTCTCAGCAATTCTATTTAACTGCTGCTTGTTTTCCCATTTTACCCATTTTTTTTGTTGTTGTCAGCCACTTTGGCGCGTGTGTGTGCAGCAGACAGATAGAAAGGGGAGACAGACAGTAGCAGTGGGAGTGTGTAAAGTGAGGGACAGGGACATGTTGGGGAGACAGCTCAGTTGAGTCATTAAAATGAGAAATGGCTCCAGGGTCCGCACGCCTAGGCAAACACACAATGTGCCACGTTCGAGGTTTAATTGTTGTTGGCCAAAATGTTTGTGTGCTTGTGGCACCTAACATAACATAGCATACAACGAGCTCAAAGGTGAAAAAAGGTTTTCCAACTTGACTTTGCTGTATAATAAGAAAATGCACAAATGCAGTTGTTACACAAATGTACATACATATAACACATATGTGAATGTTGGCAGTTGTTTAAGTGCCATCAATTAATTGAGCTTGCAAATATTGCGTATACATAATTTATGAGCATATTTATGGCATTAAGTATACGTCATGCTCAAATGAGGACTAATTCAAGGTGAGTGTCTCTTTCAGGGGAATACATTGTAAAATTACCTAGATTACCCTGTAAGCGGCTAGAAAGGGCGTACTCGACGTTCTGACAACTACTAAAAATGTGTATAAAAAATATAATACCTCTGAACTCATTTATATAATTTAATATTAAAACTTTTTAATTTAAGAAATATATCACAATGCACATTGGTTCCGCCCATAGGCCAAAAATAAAAAAGTCAAAGTTAAAATTTCGACTTTAAATGTATCAACACTTTTTTATGATTGGTCTAGCCATTAAACTATATTCTTGTTTTTGCTTTGTTCTAACTGTCCTTTTCAAGAATAGCATCGAAAGAGACAGCATGCTATTATTTTGGTTTTGCAGTCAATAAAAAGCATTTAAAACAAAGTTATTGTGCGATGGAAAGGATTAATATTATTGATAAAGTTAATAACTATATTTATACAACAAAAAGTTAATGTACTTTCTGCTGTGTTTTGCTTAAATCGGTATTGTGTTAAGTACGTTACTTCGGACCTTCTGGGTTTGTCTTTGCTGTGTTTCGTTAGAGTTTTCGTTATGACAGCCAGCTCAGAACTCAATAAATCTTTTTGTATATTATTAATTAACATTTAATGATTATGAGATGTTAAATTCAAGTGCCGATAGGTGCCCAGGCTCTTGCTATATACAAAAAGGTACAACTATATGATCAATCGTTCCTATGGCAGCTATATGTTATAGTGGTCCGATGTCAACCAAACTTGATCAGGATTTATGAGTGTATGATCTCAAACAACAAAAAAAAAACCATACAAACACTTGATTTCAGACCTACTAGTATCGTTCATATGACAGCTATATGATATGGTGGTCCGATCCTGCTGATTTTTGTACATCATCTTAATATAAATTTATAAAAATTTTGTGTTAAGTTTCAAGCTTTTATTTGAACTAGAAGTATTTTTGGCCGCCCTCCCCATACAACAGGAACCAGTGTGCAATGCTAAGATGTTGTTATTTCTTTTTTATTTAATGCTTCTCCTAAAATTATGCTTTACAAATTTATTCATTTGAAAATTGAGTGAATCTTAAGTTTTTCCAACTCAAATAGTCAAAGTGCACAGACAGATACAGAATTGTTGATGAAAACTCATAAAATCTATAAAAGTTGCTGAAAAATTCATAATAATTGAATTATTAATATTAAATAGTTTGGAAATTTTTTGCGAGTTTTTACTTTTTTCCATTTTTATAATTTCGATCAAGAAATACCCGAGAATTTTAAACTCGAGTTAGGAAACAAAGGTTCATATTTATTTATAAAGAGGATTAATCATTAAATTTTGACTGCAATAAACTTTATAATTAGCTTAAGTGTAGTAAAATATCAACTATACTTTGTCAATATTGTTTACTATATAATGTATAACATGTATAACATTTTCTAACACAATTTGGTTTTTTTTTTTTAACGTCTCAAATATTAATCATACGCCTCGTCTGCCTTTTCAAAATTTGGAAGCTATTCAAATATGTATGTCTTTTAAAGAGACTTGATTTAAAATCTACTAATGAGACATAGTATTTTTTATTTTTTTTACAACATTTTCTTGCTTGTATTTTACCGCCACAAATATCACGCATACGCCGCGTGTAACGCATGCTCTCAACGCTATGCAATTCAAATTGGATTTGCGAATGCTGAGAAGATGAATTCAATGTCGTCTCCCTCATCTGCACTTCAATTGTACATTGACTGTCACATAAATCACTTGTGTACAAAAAACAGTCCCCTCCCTCTTCTTCCTCTTCTCCCCTTGTCCTATTGCCTCATTTAAATACAAATGCTATTAGTCATAGCTTCAGTCAAAGGACGAAATCACGCATAAGCACAGTTTGTTGTGTGTGTGTGTGTGTGCGTGTGTCACACTCAACTCAACTCAACTCAGAAGAAAAGCTGTGAAAAATTTGCACTTACCATTGATACGATGTTGATTGGCCGCATTATCCTCAGCGTTGTCGCCTCCGTCTGCCGCATTCAGTTGGCTCCCCTCTTCCTCCTCTTCGCCAAACATTTGCTCCTCGGATTGATAGGGATAGAGAAGTTCGGCTTCGTCCTCGTTCGATGTTTGCGATGATTTCACTTGATAAGTGGGCGGCACATCGGCCACGCCTCCTCCCATATTATTATTAGCCGTCGCATCGTTATTTTGTGCCGGCTGTTGTGGTTGTTGCTTATGCTGTGTGGCAGTTTTGGGCTTATGGCCCTGGACACTGCCCAGCAGGGGGAGCAGGCAGAGCAGCAACAACACAAATATGCAATTAAATGCCTGGCCACGCCCACCAATTGTTTTGTGGGCTTTGTTGTTTGCTGTTGTTGTTGTTATTTGCTGTTTGCTGCAGTTGTTTTGGTTTTTTCTGGTAGTTGTTGTTGTTGTTGTACCATTTAATGTTAATAATACTAAGCGTTTTAAAATATTTACACAATCGACAATGTACGCGCACATTATTGATAACAAAAGCTTTGCATGGTGTTTGGTTTCTTGATGTTGTTTTGGTTTTTGTTGTAGTTGTAGTGGTTGTTGTTGTTGTTGTTGTGTATTAGCAACATTTGTATCTGCTGCTGGCACTAATTGGCAACATTTGTTGTCGCTTCGTAGACGTCCGCGTCGTCGGCGACTATTGAAATCTATCGTTGTTGTTATGTTCTTGCTGACTGCATGTCCGGCTGGCAACATGTTGCTAAAGCGCATGTTGCTAACGCTTATGCTGCTGCTGCTGTTGTTGTTATTATTATTATTACTGCTAAGAGCTTTAGCTACTTGTTGTAGCTCTTGCTGTTGTTGTTGTTGTTGTTGCTGCTGCTTTTGTTGCAGTTGCTGCTGTTCTTGCTTTAGCTGTTGCTGTTGTTGTTGTTTGTGTTGCCGCCATTGTTGTTTGCTGCATGTTGTTTGCTGCAACATTGGACCCGTTAAATGTTGTTGTTGATGTTTCTTTTTTTTTGTTGCAGTCGCTGTTTGTTGTTGTTGTTGTTGTTGCTGTTTTTGCAAAACCGTTTGTTGTCGTTGTTTTGTGTTTGCTGAAACTTTTTACTTGCTCGCTTGCTCGCGCTCTCTCTCTCTCTTTCTCCCACTCTCTCTCTCTTTCTATCTCTTTTATTATTTGCTGCTATGCTTTTGCATTTGCACAACTTTTGCTCATTGTTGTTGCAATATCACACAAAATTTATATATACATACTATATATATACATAAATAACAATTAACACAACACCACACTAAATAAGCAACGTTGTGTTGTTGCCGTTGTTGCTGTTGTTGCTGCTGCTTCTGCTGCTGCTGCCGTCGTTGACGTTTGTCGCAGCATTTCCACTACGTACACGTTGCTCTCGAAATTGGTAACGGCTTCTGGCCAGGCCATGTGAAGGTATCTATTTTAATTTATTTCTTTCTTTTTTGGCAACGCAACGTTTCGTCTGTGACTCTGTGTGCGTGTGTTTTTGTGCGCGTGTGTGGTGTGTGTGAGTGTGAGTGTGTTTGGAAAATTTCCCTGAGTTTTGCCAGTGTAGCGCGAAACAAAAAAGAGAAGAGTACTAGGAGTACCAGCAGCAGCGCCTGGACAGCACGACTAGCAGGACAGCACTGACGCTGACGGTGACGGTGACGTTGTTACTCTGGCTACTCCTGTGACACTGCCAGCGACGACGCGTCGCGACGCTGGCCGAGTGCTGCAGGCCCACTGGAAGGGATACGACGACGACGAGCAGCTTTGCGGTCGCTCCCACAGCTGGAAGGCAGTCAGATCCAGTTTATGGCAGAGAGAATTAAGTAGTAGTTACTATTGGTGTTATTATTGTTATTGTTATGCGTTGTAGCTGCTGCTGCTGCTGCGCGTGCGCTACATTTGTTTACATTTTCGTATTTCGTTTCGAATATAACAAGCACGAGCTGTTAAATCTGTAAAGAGAGACAAACATAAATAGAATAAAATGTGAACAGAGTAGATTTTAAAATGTAAATTTAAGTGACTTTCGATCAGTCCCACCGTAATTTGCATGCGCTCACTTTACTCTCTTGATGCATTCACGCATTACAGCTAAATTGTAGCAAGCACCAACACAAACACACTCTCCCGCTCTCGCTCTCTTACGCTCTCTTTGTGTCGCTTTGTTATTTCCATTCTTACGCTCTGCTGCTTATCTCAACGTTCTTATCGCTGCTCACGTTTTCTGTTATTGCTTTCGTTTTCTGCTGCGTACGGCGGCTGCTGCCGCTGCTGCTGCTCTTGTGTTTGTTGTTTTAGCTTACGCTTACAATTTTTACTTTCATTTAGTTTAGTAGGTAACACCCACTCCCCATTTGCTCTTGCTCTTTCTTTCTCTCACTCGCTCACTCTCCCTCTCATTTTTTATGTAGCTGCTTGTGGCTGTCTATGCCTGTCTCTGGGCTCTATGTGCGGTTACGTTCATTGTTATGCTTTGAGTAGCTGCCGCTAATGTCCTGCCCCCCATCCACTCTTCTATTTGCCAATGTGTGTGTGTGTGTGTGTGTGTGTGTGTGCGTATGAGCCTCGCACATTTTGCTACTACCTTTTTTTTGCTAGTATTTTTAGACATAGGCTTAACTTTAGCCAAGAATTTGGACTCGTCGGACATTATTATTAATTATTTGATTCTCTTGAGGTGTGTGAAATGAAATTCTGTTGCCAATTGCGTAACATTTTGGGGCCTTTTCATAATTGCACATTAAATTGATTAAAATTCTTAACGTCAATTAGGACCATATTAAAATACCAAAAACTCCTCTGAGCTTTAAATAACACCTCTTTCTTTGTTTTCAACAGATGTATAAAAAAATATAATAAATAATAAAACAAATAAAACATATTATTATAAAATATATAAGAAAATTAATTTATTTATAATAAATTAATAATTTATAATATTATTTGTGTAATACTTTTAGGGTTTGGCCTTTTTATCTTTATTTTCTTTTTAGTCAACTTTAACCCGGGCACCTAGAAGTATGCTACAATAAATGTATTTAATGTGCCTACGATCGAGATGAATAGACATTAAAACCAAGCTTGACATTTCGAATTATTATATCATTTACTAGCTACGCAAAGAACAAACTTTAAGAGGGGCGGTGCCAAAAAAAAAAAAAATACTGACTACTAAATTTTCGTTGCCTGTTAAATTTTGTGTCTTGGGCAGTCATCAGCAACAACAACAACAACGACCAACTTTGCACACTGCAAAACGTAGAAAAACGAAAGCAACGTTTTGACCTCTTTATGAAAGGCCTGAAGGCACGAGAATACACGCATACTCACACTCACACTCACACAAACACTAACCCACACATACACACAGTCACAGTCACACATTCACGTATATATTTGATACAATAGCATTAACATTTCTGCACTAACACTGAGACACTCACACGAACACAAACACACACACACAAGCACTCTCACACACGAACACAAACACGCACACAGATGAGCGCTGTGTCATTTTTATTGCTTGATTATATAAAAATTTGGCTTGTATTCAATTTTCTAGAACACTTTTCAATTCAGCTTTGCATTTTGTTAAGCGCTTTGATAACTCATTTCGTTCTTTTATCATTTCATTGGCGATTTGTTCTAAATCTTGTGGCTTTTAAAAGTGCAATCAATTTTCAACACCTCACACAGTCACAGACACAGTCACAGTCACAGTCACAGTACTCGATTAAAGGTTTCTGCACACACACACATATATACAGAGTGAGACAACGAACCGTCCGCTTTTTGGTCCTGCGAGGATGTTGTCAGCGCAGCGCACGAAAACGTTTTGGGTCCTGTGCCAGCTACGAGTCACGAGTCTGGGGCCACAGCCACGAAGCCAATGGAAACCGAATGAACCGACGCGAGCCACACGAACAGCCAACCGAACAGTTTCCAGTCTTTGCTCTCGCCAAAAAGGAGCTCAGTTATTTCAACAAACACGCTCTCACACTGCTCTCCTCTCTCTCTCTCTCTCTGATTGCTGTTTCGTTGCGCCATGTTGTTAGAATTTACATTTAATTAATTTATTATTCTATCATTATGCAGTCTTTAATACTTGCCTCTGCTTAAGAAATGTTACTCCAAACCCAGCTCTTATACCACTCTCTTATACACTCCCTTATACACTCTCTCGCACATTCCAGTTTATGGCAAACATTCGCAGCGTTGCTGAGAGCAGAGAGCGTTAGCGTGGCACAGGTAGAGTTTGCTGCCAAACAAATAGCAGGCTGAATTATAAAAGGAAAAAAACATGTACATGAAGAGAACAAATAAACGTGCACGCGTTACAACACTTGCAAACAGTCACACACACGCACATACACACGAACACACGCAAACCAACCTATACTCCAATACACACACACACACACACAGCACATCCTCGCACAATTGTATTTTGATTATGCCCGGTTCGGTACGCCGCATAGCTTAGATATTTCTACGCACAACAATGCGACGTCGTGGACCCAAACCCAATCCCAGGTCCGACCTCTCGCTCCCACTCCCCCTCCCGCATCCTGCTCCGGTTTCCCCACATACTTTGCCCCGTTCCCAGCAGCCCCATCGATAGCCCCAGTTCGCCATATCAAATATTTATAGAATTAAGAAAAATTTACTAAAATTCAACGAATCGCCTATACACTGCCGTCCACACATAGAGATATAAATTCATCTAATAGTGATACTTCCGATTTTAAGCCACTTTTAATTATAAGAAAAAAAAGAGGTATACATTTTTTACTTAATTTATTCACCCCCTTTAAAATGCATTCTTCAAATACGAAAGGTGTGCAGTACAAAATTAGGAAACTAATAAATAGTTAATTCAAATTAGGAAAATAAAATTACAAAAAGTGAAGGTAAAAAAAATGTTTACTTAATTTATTCGCTGAATTTATTATTCTATTCGTAGCTAATATGGGGATTCCCCTTAAGCATTTTTACGAATAAAACTTCAAATACCAAAAATGTTAAAAAAAATCTAGGAAACTTATAAATAGCTTATTTAATTTAAGGTTGGTATTGCTGGTTGGCAAACATTTTTTTTCGATTTTTCTTGTTGCCTATTTTTATAGCTCGGATATCGTCCTAAAAGGGTTTTTTGAAATTTGAAATACTTTAGGAGATATAACCTTTTTTGTCCAGCAACCCTCCAACCCTCGTACAAAGGAAAAAAAATTTTTATTTAATTCAGCTTTAGAATTATCCTTAAATTGGAAAGATACTCGTAGAATCCAGGAAAAAACATAAAATAATGTCTTACCATTCAATCAGAACCATCTAGGATCAATTGAGTGTCTATTGAATGTCGTTCTTTTTTTTTATATACCTAAAAATTGAAGAAAAACAAATATAACTATTTTAATTTAAATAAATTTAATGAGAAATGAATTTTAATTACTTTGTTGAAAAGAAAATTAAATTCAGAAAAATCACAACCACCTTGCATAGTTTAAACGTAATAAATTAGATTTATCTAACTGATCTACTCTGAATGTTTTGAGATTCCTAGTTATTGAAATTTAAAATATAAATTTAGATTTATTTTTTTGTCTCTACTTTTGTTTATCTTACAAAAAACATAAGGAATTTACATGGCGTATATACTTGAAACTAAATTACATGTATCCAACATTGTGTAGGGAATGCAGAAGCAAACAAAAATGTAAGAACAGCAAAGCGGGCAAAGTTTTGCACGTTTGTCATAGAAGTGAGCTCTAATAGGCGTTTAGATCATTTATTTTATGCACAGTCTCATAATAAAAACGCCAAAATATATCATTTGTAATTATAATTTGTGGGCTGGCCAAAAAGAAATTGGAAGTTTGTAGCAGAAACGACGCTAGAAAGAAGGGCAGGTGGGGATGGAAAGGGAACAACATGTCGTCTGCACTTGTCAGGGAGAAAAACTAACTGATAAAGCTATACTATATATATAAATATATGTATTTATATAAAAGAACCCTCGACACGGCTAAGCAAATGGCCCAAGTCAACTGCGGCCAAACAAAAGAGTTATATAACAATAGACTGGACATGGACACAAGACGTTATAACTAAAATAAGGGATAATAAGTCTGCTTTACTACGAGATGCCCTGCAGCTCAACGTTGTGCTTTTAACCCAAAAAGAGAAAAAGACGCACAAAAGTTGATTGTTTCAGCTATTCAGTTTAATAAGGTACTTAAATCTTGAGATGTTATGTAGTTAATTTAAGAGCCAACTCTGAATCTTAGACGTCTGCAGTTGATTTAGTTGAATGTAACAATTTATTATTTAAAATAAAACAAATATACGAGTATTTCACGTATCTATGGACGGTTAATTAAGCTTATTTTATTTAAAATTTAAATTTGTAAATCAAAGAACTGCAAACCTTCACATTTAGAATGATTTTTGTTGAACAAAATAAATAAAATTATAACCGAGTCTGCAAGTTAACAAAATTTTGGAAAGCATTCGATTTGGGTTCAGTTGCAACCCGGTTTGATTCAAATATTGGTTTAAGCAATAATATTTTTATTGACTTTTTTTAATGCTAAAAGAAATGGAAATTTATGAGGCTTTTTTAGATAAGATACAAACATTATACACAATTTTTCAAATTTTCATGATCAATTTTAAGGATACTGCTTAAAGCTTTATTAAATAGAACATTATGAATATTAAATGCACATTATGAAAAAATTGAGCATTAAAAAATTGTACCAAAAAAAACGCGACGTTCCCATCCTTTGCAATATTTAAAATTTTTTTTTGTTACACATTCCGATATTTTAAGAACAAGGTGATAAATCAAAAGTCCTAGTACATATATCATTATCTTATTTAAAACTAAACATTTTCTGTAGTATATCTCTAAAATTATCATGCTTTGTCACTAGCGTAGTTGTCTACAGTGTTTTATAGTAAATATATACTCAGAATAATCGCTGATATGAAATTATATTCCTTTATTGTGATTACAATTACAAACAAATTTATATTACATATGTCATTAACTGCTATAAATTGATTAATATACATTAACAAGCCAATTGATTAATTGTTAAATGAAATGATCCTTTTTAATGCAATACAAAGGGAGAGAGAGAGAGAGTGAGAGAGAGAGAGAGAGAGAGAGAGAGAGAACTTGACTTGAGCGATACACATATAAATATCCATCATTAGAAACAAATTAATCTATATTAATTTAGCACAGCTCCAAAGTCATTAGTAGAGGGTATAAATACTATAGAAACTGCTCCCCCCCTCCCCCTCGATATGCATAGAAAATGCGGGCTTGTGTTTTGTCTTTGTCTCGATGCTTAATAAAGCATATAATATGATTATTAATCAAATGTGGCGTATTGACTTTTCATCTGTTGGAGGTCGGAGTTTTGGTTATGGGGAGTGGTAAAATCATAAATCAGATTTTTGGTAACAAAAAGAAAGTTTTGCCACTCTGACTGTGACTTGTTGGCTGTGAGTGTGACTGGCTTTTATGGCACTTTGTTTGGATTGTATTACGCTTGACAGCTCAATGCTGTTTAATAGCATTGGGCAACAAACTAGCTGAGGAAATTTTTTAATGAATGACGTCGTCATCGTCAAGGACACTCGCCTGGTGTTTTCCCAACCACCCAACCACTGAACGAACCACCGAATCCCAAGCCCAAGGTCACAAACTGTTTCGTGGTTCGAGCACAATTTCAATGAACTTTGATAAATCGCTCTGGATGCGGGGCCACATACACAACACACACACACACACACACACAGCCTGTGACGGATACGAGGGCCATTTTCCTACACACACACTCACACACACAGATTGAGCTCAACATGGTTGGTTGAACTTCCTATTTTGGTTTAACGAACAACGAACAACAAACAATCCCCCAATTCTCAGTCTGATAAAACAGCTAAATCTTATTTTTAGCTCTACAATTGTTATTTGACTTTGGCTTAGACTCGGCATCCGTTTTGGCCACAATTTGTGCCGTGATTATGCAAAATGCTTCTTATATTTCACTAATTTCCCTAGGCATACCTTTACTATTATTAGATTTAAGTCTGTAATTTGTAACCGAAATCGATTCAATCAATCCCAAAATACTTGATTTAATTGCAAACCAAAAGCAGATCAACATTTTTTGTATATGTATTATTTTTGCCACATTCTTTTGGAATTGTTTGTATGCACATTGAAAGAAATTCAAAGCTTTTATACTCCAAAAAGTAAGTTGGAAATTAGTATGAAAAGAATCGGAAATTCTTCTTTGAACCATATTGTAGTTCAAAGAAGAATTTCCGATTCTTTTCATACTAATTTCAAACATAACTTTGCCAATTAACATTTGTAGCATACAATTAAAGGAAGGATTTTTTTACTATGATGGATAGAAATCGTTCGTTTGAAATCAGGGTATCAAACCAAAACTAATATCGGTTTCAATTACGGTTTCGGATAAGTTCGAAATTAGGTTTTCGCTAATTTATTTTTATTACACATATATTCTTAACGCAACGGTTACCAGTTTTTCGTGTGTTTCCGTTTCGAAATACCGGTATGATTGCGGTTTACAAAACAAATTTACAAAAATTTTTAAATGAAAGCAAATATTCGTATATTAAAATCTATTAATTGAGATTTGTGAGTTAAATTAGGGCAGAAGTATTAATTGAATTTAGTTTAAAAAAAACTATGATTACACCTTAACAACATTATTTAAATTTATGCTTCATCGACTAAAATTAACCGTTATGCATAAATCGGTTTCTTAACGGTTATTTCGGTTGAAAAAATTTCCATTTTTGGGTTTCGGTATAACAAGAAAGTTTTCTTACGGTTACGGTTTCAGTTACGTTTATCAATTTCAATCGGTTAATACCGGTTATCGGTTACGGTTTTAATTCCTGATTTAATTTTAAAAATCGTATGCTATAAATAAATCCAGCTTACAAAAAAAATCAAATAAAGAGCGTTTTGTTAAATTACGCTTCTTGTTAAAATGCATCGATCAATTAAATCGACGAAAGCTGTCGTATAAACTTGATATGTGTTGGCAATAGTGATCACGATATTTAAGCACTCACTTTTAACTCGGACAAAATATCACTTTTACAATCACAATATCACTGTATTAATTGATTATTGACGTCTTTGATATATAGTTTAAATAAGTATTTAAAGTATTTAAATGTCGCTATTGTTTCAAGCGTTTCTTTCCACTGATCAAGGCAAAGTGAACGAATGTGTCTAATAAAATTGCTAAAGTGACAAAAATACTTCCAATGTTTCCAGAAAGCACTTTTTTAACTGATCGGAAAGCGGATGCTGCAGCGAGTATAAGTCTGACAGAGATTGTAGACTTTTCAGTAATGTGTGTAGAAGTGCAAGCGAGAGCAAAAACGAAACTGTGTTCTAGAGAAACTACAAGCTAGCAAAGTTTTAACACTGGGCAACAATGAAAATTATCACGTTAACCAGCCGGTAATTTCTGTTGCATTTGAAACTTTAAAAAATAATCAAAAATCTCTTTAAATTTAACCCTTAAAATTTGTTAAAATCAAAGACATTCTGATATGTTTTTAAAAGATGCGCTTGGGCTTTTCTTTAAAATAAATTTTCAAAATTGCACTCCACAAAAATTCATAATTTTCTATGTTTATAAATATTTGTTTTACAACTGATGCTTTAAATTCAAAAATGTGGATCAAAATTTGACCTACAGAAAATAGAAAAAATTCACATGTTAACAAACTGGCTCTGACATATTGAAAGCTCTACATTCAGGCCTGTTCTGAATTTCACTTTCGATAAGATTTGTCGGAATACAATTTTTTTTAAGCTGCTCTAATACCATTTCGGCGATATTCAGCGGATTGATATCACTTTGAGTTGATGAGTTTAAGTCCGATAAAGCGATAAAACGATAATATTCAAACACTTAGTCTAAATTCAAAGCGAATAATTGCATATCACTAAATGCTAAAAAGTAAAAAGTGAAAACCGAAATAGGCCTGATTATCAAAAGGCACTTTAAAGTTTTTTTTCAACAAATTGTAATACCTGAATTTTTAAAAAAATCAAATTAAATTTAAACTATAATTTATATGGGTAATTCTCTAATGTCGAATGCGACATTCGTACGCATTCAAAGTGAAATAAAACATATGCCCAAACATTATTTTGTTGTGGCAAAAGGGGAAACTTATAGGTCTTGATTAGCACTATACTTGATGCTTAGGTTGATTTTGGGAAATTGTTCGTTTTTAAGATAATTTAAAATAACCAAGACATTCGCACGCGACTCAGATAGAAGTCGTTTTTTCGGCGACCAGCTCTAACACTAATTTCGGCAAAACGTGAACGAATATTTTGATCCAATTTATTTTGAAATGTAATGCATTCATTTATCTAAAAAATGCATTTTTTTTTATTTAAAAATATAAAGTAGTCTTTTTTTAAATTTCATTTGAGTCACTGTCGCACGCGACATGTCGCACGTGACAAAATATTCCACAAAATATTTATGTTGTTTCTGTCTCTCTTTTTTTTAATTATATATCGAAACCGCTCGAAAAACTTGTTGCAAATTAAAATTTCAATATATTTCTATGTGTTAAAATGGTTTATGTTACAATCTTACTATCCTTCTTAGTGTAATCGATAGAATACAAACGGTCCATTTTGGAAACCAATTTTTAAGAAAATGGGCAAAAATATAGAAAAAGTTAATTTATTCCAATGTAGAATCTATATGTTCATCCTATTGAATTTCTTCGAGCGTATATTGCTTAAATAAATAACTTGAATACATTTTTGGAAGGAAATTTCACAAGATGTGAGTTTTTGATCAATTTTTCGTTTTTAGCCTCGGTTGACATTTCTGTGGAAATGCCCATATGTAATTTCATTCAGTTGAAAACCAAAAACCTTAAAAATACCAGATTTTTGAAGATAACAAAAAATAATCTCGCCATAGAAATATTCGTAAAGAAAATTTATTAAGTTGCATAGTGTAATAAGTTTTTTTTTTAGAAACATTAATAAATTTAAGAGAGCATCTACTATACTACTATAGTATCATGCTTTCATGCTCTTCTCTTTGCTGTCTTTCGCATCAGCTCGGAACAATAACAAAAGCGCAAAATAAACTGAATGCTTTTTAATTGATTCAAATTATCATTAATTGACATCACGGAAGTGAACAATTAATATTTTAAGATATTTCGTTTCCAGCGATCATGTTTACACAAAATGTAAGATCCCACTTTGACACTATTAAGAGTTATATGAATAAATGTTAAACTTCAAATGAATGCAATTTTCTTACAGTTAATTTTAAATTTACTCATCATTCAAGTATTTTGGTTTGATGGTAAATCTAAGTTTAATTTATTAATACGCTAACCAAATTCTAAAAAAGCATTTTTAGGTAGTTATTCATAGATTTTCCCACTTATTTAATAGTACAAATTTATATCATAAAATATGCTTAGCTAGCTCGTAATTCAACTTGTAGAATTGTTTTTTCCTATTATTTTTAAAAATAAATTTCTTAAAAAAATAATAAAAACAAGTAAAAAATACTTGCAGGCGTCCTGCCAAGTATCCTGTCTAAGCAATCAAGTCTCTTCAGGAAGTTTTCTACTCGACTCGCTTTGAGTGAAATATATATGTACATAAGTACATTTAAAGATGAATTACGAAATAGGTCTGGAATTGAAAACGGGTTCCATTTAAGTATATATAAATTTAGCACTCGATTGCACGGGAGTGGGTATAATAATATCCATGCCTATTCTTATTCCAATTGCGGCTGCCTAAGTTATTCTATCTACTCTTTCAGATAAAGCCAACGTCGTCCCTTCCGTTCAATTTGCATATCTTTAGCGCTTGTAAACCATTCACTTGAAGTCATAGGACTGTTTATCGGCAGAGTTAACCGCAACGATGTCTTATCAACTTTATAACATGGCCCTAAACACATATACATTCACACGCCCCTCACACAATAATACACATGTATGTATGTGTCTGTGTGTGTGTGTGCGCCCATAATTACCAGACACTTGAGCCACATACTTAAATCCTTGCCTTTGAACAAACAATTCCAGAATATTATACGCAGTCAACGTGGCGAATGCTATCTCCCTTGCACTTGCACTTGCACTTGCTCTTGCACTCTCCCCATCTCCCTCACTCCCACAATTAGTCGCTGTCTGGGCAAGTTTAATGCATTTCAGTTGAATACATTGCGCATACGCCACGTTGTGCGCACGCAATAAGCGTCTGCATAAAAAGCCAAAACGAAATCTATAGAAGGACAGACAAAGAAAGGGAGATAGATAGAGACAGAGGAAGAGAGGCTAATATTATGGTATATATAGAGTAGCAACCGCGTTTACTAGCCTCTTAAAACGCAACTCCCTTGAGATATACCGAGCTCACACTCGTTGGCGAAATACCCGAGGAAAAGGCTAAAAACCCAAACACAAAAACACAACGGGGCATAAAAAGCTGTATAAAATGTTGCAATCAGTTAATTTAAGTGCAAGCCCAAACAGCGAGCAACAACAGCAACAAAACAGAGCAATATACGTTACTAATACACAGCTGGACTTATACCCTGTAATTTTATATAAAATTCGGATTAGCTTTGATTAAACTGTACATTCTTCAAAATTCAAAGACCAAGGCTAGAATAAATAATATTAAGTTAAACGATTAGTTTTAAATCATATTAATTTATAATATTATTGAGACTATTTTACTAGTATTATTTTCTTAGAAAAAAATTCAAAAAAATAAGAATAATTTTGATCTTGTCAAATAATTTAATTTGGTGAAAGAAGATGAAACTTAAAAAAAAATAGAAAAGCCTAGGTTTATGTGCTGTTAATTCAAGTCACTTTTACGTATACGTAATCTGAGAGTTGTGTGTAATTTTTTGTTTTCAAAACTCAAATAATATATTTAAGGGACTTTTAAACTAGATTATATGACAACAATCATTTTACGTAATTAAAGAATTAAGTAAGATCTTTGACTTTGTACAGCTCACATTTAGGTGATTCTTTTACAAGAGTAAAAAACATGAAGCAATAAATTAAAAGATTACTTTTATATGCTGGGAATTCACACACGACGTGATTTTCCCTATGTTCTAAATATCCGTTCAAACAAAATTTAGCGAATCGGCTGCTTAACAAAATATCATAATATAGTCTATACTATACCCCATTTGAGCCCTGTTAGTGTACAAGGAGTAGCAATAGCAACCACGAGAAGGCAAAAGAAACATGGAAATTTCAATGTGTATATGTATGTGTATTTGTATCTGTATGTATGTATAAATATACTCGAGTATAAACAAACACGCAGCGGGGCAAGTGAAATCTACGGGCTGCCAAAACCGTGGAAGAGAGGGAATGGGGATATGAGGGGGATGGGGGGTAGGGGGGCAGGGGGGTTGGTTGGCTACAGACTAAAACTTGGGCAGGTTTTGCCAGTTTGCTTGCGGGCAGACCAAGCGCAACTAAACGCATACATACACACTAAAGCACTCATACACGCACACGCACACACACACACACACAGAGGGCACAAGTGGCTACTAATGCAAATAATTTACAAGTAGCAAATGTGGGCGGTGGGCGTGTAACGTGACAGCAGCAGCAGCAGCAGCGACAGACGTCGAGGCGAAATGTCGTCAACAACAAAAAAAAAACAGAAAAGAATAAAACGAAAACGAAAATAGAGAGAAGAAGAAGCAGAGGAGAGAAGAGAAAAAGAATACAAGTAAAAGGACATTATGCGTCTTTTCACATTTGAGAAAAAGGACAAATTTGTAAGGACAAGTGTAAGTGAAGGAAGCATCTCCCCCCCCCCCCGTAACCCCTCTACACACACACATTTGTGTATGTATTTGTATACTTTGTGTGTGTGTGTGTGTGGATAAAAATGTTCACAAGGCGGCCGCCTTTTTGATGATGTCGAGTGAAAATCAATGCGCTTAATTTGTGAAATATAAAAGCAAAACAAAATGAAATGTCGTAAAAACTATGAAAGCAAATTTAAGTTCAATGCGATACGAATGTGAGGCGAAAATTGGAGCAGAGAAATGCGCGTTTTTTTTGCATAATAATTATAATTATATAGAAATTTACATTACATTACTTAAGTTCAGAATTTGCTCAACTCTTTAGTTTTATTATCTTTGATATCGCTTCATTTTCTCGTCTCACCTCATTGAACTCAGAGACTATTTCAAAATTTATTTAACATTTCTTAACATTTTGTAAAGTTATTAAAATATGTTTACCGACCTTATTTTTTAAAATTTATTTATAGATACAGGTGAAAGGTAACAACAACTGATTATTTTAAAAGAACATTCTTTTTATTAGCTTTGTCTGCTCAATATTATCAATCAGGTTCATTCCGAATTAGAGCATATTTTTTAAGCCATTAAAATTTAAATGAATAAATAAAGTTTAATTATTGAATTTAAGTAAATTCATTTCTAAATTTAAAAAAAAAACAATAAATAAATAATTAAAAACAAAAAATTCTTAAATATATTATTAATAATATTTTCAAAATCTGATAAAATATTTTGATAAAATATTTACTAAGCCAAAAAGTATGCTACACGAGAAATCAATGCGAAAATTCGAATCGGAACACGAAGTATCTAATCTCTCATATTTAATCCGATTCCAAAGCGCTTCATTTCGCTTCACATTTTTATAGTTTTCAAAATTTGTCAAAATGTTGAACCGCAAAACAAAAAAGTGAAATTGAAATTGAAAATGTAAAGAGATTCTTAAACTTTGGCTGACTGACTTTTCAGAATCTTTTGCGGCGACGTCGGCGGCGGCGTTGGCGCGTGGAGGTAATTGAAGTGACGTTTATGAATGTCATCCGTCAAGCACTCAAGGACATTTACATACAAACACACACTAACAAAAACAACACACACACACACACATACACAGAGAGACGCAGGGAGACATTCGTGGGGCGTTTGGTTGCTTGACAGATGCGCGTTACACAGATTTTATTTTTTGTATACCACACCAATACACACACATGTACGTGTACAATACAGATACAAACACACTCACACATACATGAGCTTAAGTCACATGGCGCATACGCCGCGTTGTCCGTCTATGTATGGAGGATGTTAGCTGCTGTAATTGTGTGTGCGTGTCTGTGTGCATGTGTGTGTTTTTTGTTTATGTGTGTGCAAAACAATTTAAAAATAAATACAAGAAACTAGCGCATAACAGGGAAGGGGCGGCTGGGTAGTTGCTAACCGCGAGGGCAGAATGATAGATTGAAAAGGACTCGGTATAAACTGTAAAGGGACTACTCTGCACTCCATCTCCCTCTCTTATATCTCTCTTTCTTTCTCTCTCTCTCTTACCACTTTTGACTATATGAATACCTTCTTCTTTTTTTTTTTGACAGTTTTGTTTGTTTGCTATGAGAAATTGGACACGTTGTCGGAGCTCATCGGTTCATATGTCATTGTCTGGTTACCATTGCATCGTTTTTCATCATCCTAATGATTTGCGTTTTTCCAGCTATTTTTCATTTGTCAATTTTCTACCTTTTATTGTACCTTTTCAATAGTTGTTAAGTGACAGCTGAGCTCAGACTACTAAATGGTTTCAATATTTTTTAGTCATGTATATTTTATTTATTTGCATACTAAGACTTTATTTCTGTCTTATGTACAAGCAAATTAAATTTTTTTGATTTAAGTCTGGGGCGATTTAAAAAAAACGACACCAGCGCCCAAATGTATGCAGTAATTTTTATGACGTTTAAGTTTCGGATCTTCCTGCATTTTAAAATTATATTTAAAATTTGTATTTAATTTAAAATATCAATTTTCTTGAAAAAATTCAGCTTATTTTGTTGTGTATTTTTTTTTAAATTTAATTTCTTTATTTCGATTCCTAGTGTTACAAGCTAACGCTTATTATTTAAGGCACTAGTCACTTTTATAAGCTTCGATTTTAAAATATTCAGGGGTATTCAAAGCTTATAAAAGTGACTAGTGACTGAAATATTCAGGGGTGCCACAGAAATCGCTTTCGCTTGAATTTCACTTAAATTTCCTACAAATTTCAGTGAAATTCAAGCGAAAGCGATTTCTGTGGCACCCCTGATTATTAAGATTAAACAATTCACAACTGATAAAATAAAAAAAATAGTAATAAATATACATACATATACATATATAAAATAAGCTTTAGTTTTAAGTTAAAAAATATTAATTTTAATTAAATTTGAAATTTTAATAATTCAATAATCTATGTGATATATGAATTATAAATTATATAATTAATATTAAAATTATTTTTTTTTTTTTTAAATTCCAGATTTAAAGAAAAATCATAAATTTTTGTAATTTAGTTATATTAACTTGAATCGCAATCATTCTTGATTTTCTTGGCTTCGACAACTTTTGGAACTACCCATGCTGCCGTTCGTTTTGTGTCTTAGATGCGTTGCATTCACATGTGTAGATGCCACAGTGGCAACACAGTGGCAACCCACTTGGCTTGTCTACTAATTAAAATGCATGCAATAACCTGAAGTCTTTGTTGCCGAGGTTGCTGCTGTTGCTGTTGTTGTTGTTGTTGTTGTTGCTGTTGTTGTTGTTGTCGTTTCTCGTATGCGTAGAAGGACGCACAACGTTGACAATTTACACAAAGTGCTTAGACGTGGACTTAAAGGGGCATGGGTTTCAGGGCTGAGGGGTTGAAGGTTTTTCGGGGGCATTCTCTTAAGGCGATTTGCTTTTCTAGTGATTTTTCAGTTTTTCTTTCTTTCAGTTGCTATGGCCCCCGAGCTAAACTATTGATAGCTTTTGTAAGCAACATTTTTAATTGTCTATCAACGCGTCTATTTTAAGCACAAAAGCTGTAAAAATGTCCTTGCACTAAGCTCAACTGCCGCAGGATCACAATTTCCAACATTCTCGGTGCCACATGCATTTTTCATGAAGCCAATTTAAGGCCCCAAAATGCAGCAACTGTTGCTGCCCCGAGTTATTGCTGTTGTTGTTGTTGCCATGATTGTGCCACGTGTTGCAACAAAAAATTAATGCAAATTTGCATAATAAATAAACACAATAAAGTGCAACTCGCAACGGCAACACATTTTTGCGTGACTAACACAAAGTGCTGCGCATTGCAGGCTCGATTTCGAGTACCCTGCAAATGGCACCCCGAGCGGGTATATTTATCAAGTGAAAGCTATTTAAATTTTTAGCAACAAAAGTATTAATTTAGGCAATGTTTTTAAATATTTTTTTATAATTTAAGCTATAACATAAATAATTATTTAAGAAATAAATTATAGTTGGAGCAAAAGTTCTTAATAATTCCGAAAGGAAAAAGCATTACGCATTTTTTACTCGCACCTAGGGTGTTCCACAGTCGAGCATTGACTTCTTCTTCAGCCATCTCACTTGTTGTTGATACTATTATTGTTGTTTACTTAAATTATACAGCAGAATACAGAACAGCGATTTAGGAAATTGGAGTGCTCCATGGGGTTATGAGTAGATTGGATTTGTTGGGCAAAGGGCATGTCTAAAGAGTTTTCCCGGCAGATCTAATTTAAGTGATTTGCTACGAATACGTTTAAAAGTGGGGGAATTGCATATTTTTATCAGGTAGGAGAATTGTTTGAATTTTGGGCTATTTTTTTGTATGCCGAAGTACTTGTATTATTCTCAATTTATTCTAATAAAAATAAGTAAAATTAACAAAAAGATTTTGTATTTATAATTTTTATAATTTTATATTTTTATACGTGTTAATAAATCAATTTTCTTTTAATTAAAATATATTTAATTCTATATCAAAACTAAGTAATAAGATACTTTAAGATATTTGTTGCATCTTAAATCTGGTTTTATTTTAAATTCATAGTTAAAAATGTAAAGAGTGTCTACAGTTCGAGCGCAACATTAATTTACTGACAATAATGTCTTCATTTGAGTCGCAACACTTATAGTTTATTATTTAAATGACATTTGAGGGCAAACTGGATGCCCAAATTTAAATGCAAAATGTATAAATTACGCAAATGACCTTGAAATGGGCAAAAATTGCAAAAACTAAATGTTGGTTAAAGTTTGTGTACGCATAGCAAAAGATGTAGATACAGAAAGAGAGAGAGAGAGAGAGAGAGAGTGTGTGTTTAAGTCTATGACAAGAAACCGGTTGGAATGAACTTGACCCGTTAGCGCTGTCCCCCTTTTGGGCACTGATTTCGCTCTTGCACTCCCTCTCTCTCGCTCTCTTCCGTTGGTTCGTTTTCGCGTGCAATAATGCGGCATTAAGTAATTGTTTACAAACAATATTCTAGAAGACCGAAGAAAAGAAGAAGAAGCAAAATGAGCAAGAGTGAAAGAATAACAATAACAACAACAACAGCTGATGCTTCCGTCATACGCAAAAGCTTTTGCACACGATCGGCATGCCGGCAAAGAGCTTTCGATGCGAACGCCAGAGCTTTCGCATTGTTGGCCGACCAACTGCCTCGGGTCTAAGCTAGTTTTAGTTTGGAAATTGACGCACCGGCAACGCGCGGATCGTTTAGCTCTATAAATATATATACATATACAGTAAATGAATTGTCGGCGTTGGCAATTGATCATTTGTTTTGATTTCGGGTTTTCGAGTGAGTGTAACAACAACAATTTAAAATTTCATTCAACTTAGCGTCACAAATGAAAATTTAAATATTCCATATAAATACATATGCATATTGTTGATGAACCAGTAAAACTTGTATAACAATTTGCCAATCAATCGAGTGAATGATCCATTGACCAAAGCTTACCTCATTTTCATTTTCAATATGAATCTCTTCGATTGGCGTGGGAAAGATCAACGTCAGATCATCGAGTGCTAATTTGCCAATTTGATTTTGAGCAAAGAGAACAATTGATCATTGAATTTGTAATATTCATCCTAATGTCCAACAAAAATTAGCTTTAGCGCTATTTTTTGTGTATGCAAACTTTCAACAAGCGACAGTTCAAGTTCAAATTACTTCATCACGATCGACGCAAAGTGAAATCTTCGCATAGTTAATTAAGTTTTCTTTTGTGCAGAATGCCCCTGTTTCAATCATATATAAACTTTAAAAATCTCTCTTTCAATTTAAGACAACTGATAGAGACAACTGAGAGATATTATAAATTCTGAAATTTATTACTTTGCCTTAAGCTTAAAATGCATTAGTAAGGGTCCAAGTAAAGTCATTACAATTTTTCTAGAAAAGTTTAAGGTTCAAAAGTTGTTTACTTAAAAGGGGAACAAATTATGTAGTACTAACATTTTGCAGCTGCAGCTATTCAATCAATAAATCAATATGTTACTGAGATCTGTCATCTTCCTATAGGCATTATATTATTTACCGTGCAAATCCAAACAAATATTTTGAATAAATATCAATTGATAAGCTTTTAGTGCTCTAATTGCATTGATTTGATTGACTCACTGTCTGACCAACGCTGTCATCCCTAATTATAGTACAATAAACAAAGGTTAAAATTTTAGACAGTTCTGTCATTTGAATACCCCTTTTGTAGATTTGAATAGGGTATGATATTTGTTTCGCATATGTAAATACTTGATCATATTTCCATGATATGTTTTTAAATTTTCTTTTAAAATTTTTTTTCGATGATTTTAAACTTTGAGTGTAATTTTCTCTATTATGTTCAAAAAATTCTTCTCTTAATGCTCGAGATATATTCGCCATGAATTCGTCTTAAGTCGAATCGCGATATTTAATATTTTTCAAAATTAAATTTAGCAATAACCTAATCTAATACTATTTCTTCTTAAAAATACATAGTTGTAATCCGTCAAAGTCTAGAATGAAATATGTATTTATATTGTCATTTAAAAGGTATTTAAGCTGCTGTTCAGTTTAAAAACGAACTACATTAGACATGTTATAACATCTTACATACATTTTATAAATTATTTTATATACTATTTTTACCATTTATACATTTTTCAGCCATTTAAAAAACTTAAGATAGACGCCACAACACTGTTATCAGTTTGGGAAACTTATACGAGTGCAAATTTCCAAAAATTAATCACACTATAATTGAACACACTGTGCCCTTGAGTAATGTAATAGTGCGGAATTTAATAATATTAATCGGCACATGAAATCATTCAATTAAATCCAAGCCAAGGAATCTGTACACAACTAATTACGCATAATTTATACGAAACAACAACAGTGACAAGCAAATCAAAGTAACTGCATATAAATATCAATATATAGACGAATATAATAGAGATCTGTGGAAGCGCAATATAAAGCACAAGCACTGATTAAGATCCACATATAAACAAAATATATAAATATTGTGACAAGTCGGGAAAAAGAGGAAAACAAAAGGAAAAACCTATCAGCGCGCGTAACATTAAAGAAATTGTGAAAAACGTAAGTGAAATCGTAGCAATCATACAAAATGAAGTTCAAAATAGACATTAAAAAAAGTGAGCTTCAGTTTTTATTATCAAAGCGAATTTAATATATATTTTTTTATTTGATTTTTCTGTTGGTTTTAGTAACAAAAGCTAACGGAGCAGGCCGAGCTTACAACATTTACAACATTCTGCAAGCCTTCCAAAGTGGGTCAGTCTTTGGATAACTGCCGCACCACTGAACCACCGCACCACCACCAGCAACATTCGCTGCACGAGAAATATCAAAAGTGACGATTACAAAATATGTGCACAATATTGTTAATGCAACGGTCAACAACACGAACCGGCAACACAAGCAATGGCAGCAACAACATGTTGCTGCTGTTGTTGTTGCTGTTGTCGCTGTTGAACGGACAATTCGAACTGGTGGATGGCCACAAAATGACGGTAAGTTGTTGGCCAACTCCAAGAGACCAAAATTGCTAATTTACTAGACGGCTTGTTGTGTAATTCCCATGCTGCAAGTTTTCAACACTGCGTATACTTAATAAGGTGCAAGGACTGCTTTGAGATTGTTTTTAGAAATAATTTTCAAAGCAAATTGTGAAATTTAATTATTATTGAATAGTTGTCTATAAATCAGACTAACACAATTTTTAATGAAAACTTTTCATTTTTATAAAAAAAAGTCTCAGCTATTTTCCAAAACTATAAATAATATGCATCTTAGTCTACCCAACTTGCACTCTGATCTGTACAAAGTCTAAGGAATAGGAAATATTATTTTAGTTCTATTAGAGCTAACGATCTAAAAAAGTATTGCTCTGAGTTCTACATCCTTTCATACCCTGTACAATAAGAAAAATGTTAGTATTTTTCCAAAAAAATAAAATTTTGATCTAATGATCACATTGTGGCCAGGTGTGTACATTAACATCCGATTCGACAAAGGATCTTATCATTATCTTCGTGTCCGAAAGTCTGGAAATAGTAAAATGTACTTTTTCCGATAAGATATCGAATTGTGGACTTTGGCCTAAGTGGGTGGGTGAATAAAAGCTGGAAGAACCGTATGACCAAAACTTTCGAATCGATTCAACAAATTTATGGCAATCATAAAGTGTTAAGCACTTGGTTTATTTTTTGTTTTTGATAAACTTGTCGATTGACAAAACAAAGAGCTCAATGAAAGTTTTTAAACAAAGCGGCAACAAATGGTTTCTACCAAAGATAATAAATGAATTGCATTGAATGAGCTAATTGAGACTAAAGATTAGAATCAATAAATATTAATCATTGAACTAAAATAATTGTGCATTCAATCAGCTGAAGATAAGTAGTATAGCTCATCATTTAATTACAATTACGCATTAATTTATAAAAAACTCTGATCGACTGAGAAATGCCCTGTACCGAAATCGGAGAAGTTCCGTCATACAGAAAGTTGTCTCTATGCCTTATTTTCACACCTCAATGAATGATAAATGTGAAGCACAATTTTAAAAAATTATTTCTTTTTAACAAATCTCAAACAAAAATCAACTTCGTGTGAAAAATTAACTTTTTAAAATTCCACTGTAAAGGAGAAAGTTTTGTATACAAAATTGTTAGTCCTTTTGCCGCAGTTTTTTTTTTAATTTATACATGTTTATAAATACATATGTACATGTGGAAAATCGACTTTTGAAAAATTAATACAAAAAAGCGAGTTGCAAGCACAAATTTAAAAAAGTTAAAATAAATTCCCATTTGACAAATTTCAAACAAAATGTTGAAAATGGATAAAAGGTTAAAATTCCAATCATAGTGAATAATTCTGTATTCAATTCGCTATGAATTCTATCTATTTTATTAATAAGTAGAATGATAAAATCGGCTTAGTTGATTAATATGTAGTTAGAAGTCATGTGCAATCGACTATTATAATTTATGATTGGAATATCAAGCATACCCCTTGGAACTTATGTATCGCTGATAATGTTCGAAGGTTGTGCAAAATTCGGATGGGGAAAGCTCTAGAAACACGATCTCGCGATATAAAAACAATAACAAACATATTAATAAAAAAAAAACAAAAACAATAGTACACCAATAAGAAGAGAAAGAACCTTGCGAACGTTCCATAATAAAATGCTTCTGTAGGCACGTTTTATTAGCTAAAATATGAACGGAACTTGATTATAAAATCTACACATGAACTGAAAATAACATAATAAAGAGAAAAATACTTCATACATAAATATACAAACATATATCGCACTCACACGCATATGTATGCTTGTATTTATGTAGCTCTTGTGGGGTACACGTACATATGTGTATATATACATGTATATAAGTACATACATAACAGCTGGCCGATCACCCGATCAGCAGGCAACAACAACAACTACAGCTGGTCGTGCCAAATACTCATAATATTGACTGATAAGAAGTTACAGTATGAAATAACCGCTTGACATTATCACAATAACGACAAGTGCGAGCATAACCCCCGCTGATATTGAACAGTCAACCGATCGAACTAAAGCTTTGCCTGCCACGCCCCTAGCATGCAATGGCACACGTCGTGGGCTGATTTCAAAGTTTAACCGATGACGCGCTGTTTGTGCTTGGACTTTGCCATTCCCGATGTCGTTGTTGTAATTGTTGTTGTTGTTGCTGCTGTCGTTGTCGCTGCTGGTGGGTGATGCGTTCGGTTTTCTTCGTTTAGTTTCATCGTTGAGTCTTAGAACAAATAAGTGCAAGGGGGATAGAGACAGCTCGCACGCAATCAGCATGAAAGCTTTTTTTTTTGTTCTTTATACCCTTGCAAAAGGTATCATAGCATTGTTGCGAAATGTGTAACGCATCAATAAAGGCGTTTACATACATATATATTCTCGAACAGGAAATTAGAGTCTCAGTTTTACGTTAAAAATTATTTGGAACATTTTTATTTATTTTATTTTAATTCCTTTTTTTACAAAATACAATATACTCTTCAATTTGTTTGAGCGGGTACACAAATTTATTAATTTTCTGAATTGTGTATTTCTGTATTCCTGTTTTCCTGTTATCAATTTGTTAATTTTAATTGCATTCACTATAAATCAATCTCTGCAAGAGTATTAACTCTTCGACGTGTTGCAGATTGCCTTTCTTTCTTGTGTTTATTTATTTATATGTATGCTTTGCAAAAACGGCTTAAAGCCTTCTAATCGCAATGTGCAACTCAAAATTCAAGTATCTTTATAAAGAATCTATAAACCACTTGGACTTTAGATTTGATTATTTTACGAATATCACAACGCACGTCAGGCAGAATGATTAATAAAACACTTGTAATTAAGTTTAATAAGAGTTTTAACAAAAGCTATTCATTATCTGCATGAAGTACCTTTTAATTTAAAAAATAATATGTCAGACGATGGGAATTAAAAAGATTTCGGGAGTCAACAGTTGACAGATCTCTTCAGGGTTGGCTTGTTCTTAGTTTAGATTTATTCCCGATATTTTTGGGAAATAATAATTAGGGCTTAAACAAATGTATTGAATTGAATTAAATACATTTTAGAATTGAATAGAAAAGAATTGAATAAATTATGAATGAATTCAATAATTTATCAAGTAACGGCTATACAAATAACTTCATTTTCTAAATTGTTTTCCGGTTTTCCCTAATTTTTTAGCCCTATAAATAAATTTGTATACAAATCTCCTGAGAATTCCACTTAAGATATTGCATTGATTCTTTTCTGCTTCAAAATTAACAATAATTATTTAAAGTAATTAAAAAGATAGAACCAAATGTATTTAATTATTCTTTACCGAATAGAACCATTATTTTAAGAAAAGGAGTATAATGAATAACTTAGTTGAAATTGGAAATTTATGGTAGTCTTGAGGTCTCTTATATTTAAATTGTTATATGAGTACTCATGAATGCATTTAATTCCACTTGCAGGCCAGCCTCATCACGAATCACAACTATCCGGTGGAGGAGCACACTGTGCACACAACGGATCACTATATACTCACCATCTATCGGATACCCACATCTCCGAAACTTTTGAACCATAACGATACGATTCAGAAGCCTGTTGTGTTCCTGCAGCATGGCATACTCTGTGCATCGGATGATTGGATCATTAATGGGCCGGAGACATCGCTGGCTTATATGTTCGCCGATGCGGGCTACGATGTTTGGCTGGGCAATGCCCGGGGCAATACGTATTCCCGCCAGCACAAGCACATTCATCCGGACACTTCGGATTTCTGGAAGTTCAGCTGGCATGAGATCGGTGTGTATGATCTGGCTGCCATGTTGGACTACGCGCTGGAGGTGAGCAACTCCAGTTCGTTGCATTTTGTGGCCCATTCGCAGGGCACTACAACGTACTTTGTGCTGATGTCCTCGCTGCCGTGGTACAATGAGAAGGTGCGATCGGTGCATCTGCTGGCGCCGATTGCCTATATGAGGAATCATTCCTTCATTCTATCCAAACTGGGCGGCATCTTTCTGGGATCGCCGTCGTTCATCAGCTGGGTGTTGGGCAACATGGAGCTGTTGCCCATTACTAGCATACAGAAACTATTTTGTGAGCATGTCTGCTCCGAGGGCTCAATGCTGAAATTTCTGTGCTCCGGACTGCTGGATTTCATTGGTGGTTGGGGTACCAAACATCTCAATCATGTAAGTAAAAACATTTTTAATTCGCGAACCGGTTTTTGATTCGAATCTTGGTTAAATTTATTCTTTCTTGATTTAGTAAATCATTTAAGTTTTAGTTTAACTAAGTTTTATGATTTAAAAAGATTTAAAAAAAAAGCAGAAATGACTTCGGGAGGTTCGTCTAAGAACCGGTTTGCAGCCTTGTTGTATTTGTTTTCTGAAACCATTACTAATCTTAATTTTGTTTCCCTTAAGACTCTGCTTCCGGACGTCTGTGAAACACATCCAGCGGGCGCATCCACAACCCAAATCATACACTATTTGCAGATATATACCTCGGGAGAATTCCGACAGTACGATCATGGCAAGGAACAGAATCAGATCATCTATCAGCAGTCGACGCCGCCCTCGTACAATGTGAAGAACATCAATAGTTGTGTTCATATGTATTATAGTGAAAATGATTATATGTCGGCGGTGGAAGATGTCGAGTATCTGGCAACGTTATTGCCCTGTGCGGAGCTATATCGTATACCGTATACGGACTGGAATCATTATGACTTTTTGTGGTCTGTCAATGTCAAAGAAGTGATCAATAATAGAATAATAGATAAAATGCTCAGTTATGATATAGAACACGCAACGGGCATGAGTTTCTAAATATTAGTCTTAAGTAGCACTGACAAACTACAAATATCGGAAAAAAAGAAAACTTTAACAAATCAAGAAAGTGTAAAAGTCTTAATGTAAATAAGTGTAAATAATATAGTTAGCAATGAGCGTGTGCGTGATATATTTGTTAATGATTAGCTTTTAAGCTGCTAAAGGTTTGTGAAAAGCTTGTTAAAAACTAAAATAGCTTTATATACTCTGTAAAATAAATAATATATATTTCGTTATTTCGTTTTTTTGAATTGCCGCCAAACAAACATCGATAACTCATAACGGAACTATCTCGACGGTTGCCACAATTGACATTTTTGCGCCAAAACTGGTTCTTTTTTTCCTGTTGCTGATTTCGATTTGATTTCGATTAGGTTTCAAATTAAAACACATTTGTGTGACATTTGGTGTTTGTTTACATTCTGCTGCCCTATCAATATGGACAACGTAATTCTTATGCATTTAAAGTTTTTATAAATAAACAAATATTTATTTAATGCTTTTTAGGATACCTACCAGCTGTTCACGAAATCTAAAACTAATCAGTGTGCAAAACGGGTCGTTCCGTCAACTGATTTAGATTTGGTTAAAAATAATCTAAACCAAATCTAAAACGCTTCCCGGAATACCATTAATAAATGAAATCGAGCAATCGATTGTGTGATTATCGAAAATTGGTCCCACGTCCTTTTCTCTAAATAATTAATTATTTTTTCAATTCCAATAAATAATGCAATAAAGTCAAAATTCAATAAACCAAAAAAATTATAAATTTTCTAAAATAATAAAGTTTATTTTAAGGAGTTTTTGGTGTACATCACGTTGTGTCGTTGGTATTTAATTCTAAATAAAATTTAAAAAAAAAACTGACAAAAAATAACAAAAAATTCTGTGAAATTTTCTAAAACTAGCTTTCAAGCTTATGCAAAACACAAAAAAATAAAAATACTAATTTTTTTAAAACGAGTAAATTATGGAAATTGAGTTTTTTCTGTGGCTTGATGGTTGCCACCGTGTTTTGGGAGCCAAGGCTGCCACCTTGTATTTCCAAATAAATAAGAATAATGCAAATATTGCCATACTGGCAGCACTGGCGTAGAACGCAAGTGTAGTTAAATTTTTTCACAGTGCTGCTACACAACAAAAAAAAAGTCCGGTGTGCGTAAAATCGTTAAAAATTGTAGAAAATTAATAGATTGTTAGCTAAATAGCAAACACAGTTGTTCCTATGTAGCAGCAAAATACGAACTAAGCGTTTAAAATGGGTAAGTAATGGTGAAAAAATGTTGTTTTCTGTCTAAGCCGCAGTATTGTGCTATACCCTCTCACCCCCTTTTGCAATGCCAATCAACAGAACCAGGGCTACAGCATTAAGTTGGTCTAGGGCTGCAAAAAGCAAACGAAAACAAAGTCTTTAAATATAATTTGGAATTTCAACTGATGATGCACCAACTTTTGCCATCTTTGCAGCTTTCCAATCCGCAGGCAGTGGTCAGAAAATGCTCGTGGAAATAACAACAGATGGCGTGCCCAAGCTGCACTGTCCCGTTTGCAACAAGGCGCTCATCTCCCTGGCCGGCTATGTGAAGCATGTGAAGAAGCATGATCCGCCGGGCGGTTTTCAGTGTCGTCACTGCGATGCCCACTACTGCCATGAGGAAGAACTGAAGGAGCATGTGAAAGCTAAGCACGGCGCACTCACCTGCACCCTGTGCAAGGAAGGGGACGAAGTTGTATTTAAAAGCAAGGCGGAGTATGATGCGCATGTTGAGGAGGCGCATCAGGATCGCAAGTTCAATGTCGGTGTGGACAGCAGTGAGAGCCAGCCCTTTAAGTGTGAGGTAAGTTGTTGGGTGTAGTTTAAGTGTTTTGCTGGCTATAAAACCTCATGTCTTTTCAGATTTGCGGCAAATCCTTTGCAGACCGTGAGAGCTGCTTGACACATCATTCCGAGCACTTGAGTGCGTTACCCGTGGAGTGCAAATGCTGTTCCATGCGCTTCACCTGCCACTCCAGTTTGACCAAGCATCAGCGCAAACGTCCAGACACTTGCGGCAAGCCGGATCAACGCACAAATCGCAATCGCAGTATGTTTTCCAACTCATGTATCCACAATTGCCTTGCCTAACCAGTGTCTCTTACAGCGCCTGCTCAAGAGCAGCCCAGGGATGTTGACCAGACCGGTGAGAAAGTCGTCAAGAAAAAGCGAGGCAGGCCAAGGAAGTGCAGCAAGCCCGTTCCTGCTTCTTCGGAGGATAGCGAGGATGATAGGCCATTGGCCAGCAGACGAAAAGTGCCGACTCCGCAGCTAAAGCAGGAGGTCATTAGCAGCCAGGAGCTAAGCGATTCGGCCGAGGAGTATCCCGACTTTGAGCCCAACAACAGTGATGAGGAAGTGGATGCCGTGCAATTTAAGCTGCCCACACCGGCCATGGTCAAAGTGGAGGCCATAGATTCCGATTTTGAGTACCAGGATGCCAGTCAGTTTATCAAGGTGGAAAGTGCCGCCGACATCTACAGCAATGAGAAGGATAAGCTTCTGGATGTGCTGCTCAGCACGGACGAGAGTGTGAAGCCATTTGAGAACCTTAAGGTGGAACATGGAATGGCACTGGATGAAATCGCTGCAGTGCCGATGAGCAAGCCCAGTGGAGCCGAGCAAGCGGAGGAGGATGTGCTGGCGCTATGGGAATCGGAACCAGACAGCACCGATGATGATGACTTCGATGATAGGCGGAAATCACGCAAAAAATCCAATGTCAAGCGCAAATATCGCAAACGCAGTACGGCTGCTTCGCCTCCGTCAGAGTCGACGGCCGCACCGGGACGCGTGGCCAAGATATCTAAGAAGGAGCTAAAGGAGCGTCTGAAAATGCTGAATAAAATGGAAAAGTCATGGAAATGTCCGCACTGCGTCAAAATCTATCACATTCGCAAGCCATATGAGAAACATTTGCGCGACGATCACAAGTTAAATGAGCAGGAGATTAGGGAACTCTTTAAGGATGTCGATGGCCATGCCAAGTTGGACGAAGAGGTCTTCAAATGCAAAATATGCAGCAAAATCTATTTGGTTGAGAAGCGGTTGGAAACGCACATGAAAGTGCACGGCAAGGATGGTAGCCTAACATTCAAGTGTCCCTGCTATTGCAATCTGTTCTTTGCCAGCAAGGAGCTGGCCACCCAACATGCCCACCAGCAGCACAAGGAGCTGCTCTACTGTGAGAAGTGCGACAAGTATATGACCGGACACGACAGCCTCAAGAATCACGAAAAGAACTACCATGCTAAGAAGGAGCCGCGCAATCTGCCACGCAATCTGATCTGCGATAAGTGTGGCAAAAAGTTTAGCGGTCGCACTTCTCTCTCGGATCACGTGCGTTCCGAGTGCGGACGTATGCCGCTCTATGAATGCACCGTCTGTCGCAAGCGACTGTCCACGGCGGGCATCTTGAAGACGCACATGCTGCTGCATCAGTCGGAGACGCCCTATCAGTGCGACAAGTGCGGCAAGACGTTCAAGGTGAAGGCACAGTACAAGTCACATCTGAAGACACGACACACCGATTACAAGCCCTACAAGTGCCATGTAAGAAGCGATTGATCCTTGTTATAAACGTGTCTTTAAATATCTTTTTTTATCTTGACAGCTCTGTCCCAAGGAGTATCCGTATCGTGAGAGTCTGTTGACCCACATGACTGTGCACACGGGCATCAAACGCTTCCTGTGCAATAACTGCGGCAAACGCTTCACTTGCATCTCAAATCTGCAGGCACATCGCAAGGTGCATGCCGATACATGCGGCCAGTTGCCACTGAATGCCAAGGCGACGCAATACATGGGCGTTCAGCGGGGTAAACTGTTGATGGGCGCCAAGCCCGAGGCGGGCATGGAATACGAGGAGACTAAAACGCTAATTGCCCAGGATGTAATTGATAGGGATATGCCGATGGCACAGGAGCTCAACTTTCCATCCGATGGCATCGCGCCGCTGGCCACCGTGCCACTCAACTATGACTCTTCGCATCTGGTGCCGCACATTGTGCTGCAGACCATGCAGGCGGAGGCACGGCACCAGGATTAGTTTAGTAGGTTCCAAGTAGCTTATATAGTTGTATACTTAAATAATAAAGACGCTTTTGTATATTGAATAATCATCTTTTCACTTAACTAACGTACAAACTACAAGTTAATCTAACCAATTGATTTGGTGTTTAGTTTAATCTAAAATAGGGCTGCTGGAAGCGTCCGATGGGCATGCGTCCTTTGCTGCGTAAGCGTCGCACAGCCTCGCGTATGAATTTTGGCTGCAGTGCACCTGATTCGCCCTGTGCCTCCATCACATCGAGTGCTGTAAATATGCAATATATGATGTTTACACTTGAAATCTTAGATGGAGAAACTATTTCAGCTTACCCTCCTCCACCACCTCGCCGACAAACACTTTGGCAATGCCGGACATGGCAATAACCACGTTTTGGGACACCGAGCAGCCAGTTATGGTTTGCATCAGTCGCTTTACAGCTGCTTTGGGGAACGCAGATCTTCGATACATTTCATAGCGATCCAGTTGTTCCTCTGTAAAGTTGGACACCAGCACTCTGCAAATACAAACTCGATTACTGATCACCAAGCCAACAATATAGTATGCCAAACATACTGCATCCGTTCGCGTTCCTCCTCCTCGAGCTCCTTTTTAGTCTTTAGCTTCTTTTGCGACGGTTCACCGGAGTCACCGTCCACATCGGCGTCGTGTTTGCTTTCTTTGCCATCGGTTTCTCCATCATTTCCATTGCCCTCGGCTGTATCCGAGGTTTCACTGTCTTTGCGACTTTCGGAGGCTGTGTTGAAGAACTTTAGATCCACATCGTCGCTGTCGCTTAACGAATTTTGTGTTGGAAACAAAATTTCATCCATTTCGCTTGGAGTTGTTGTTTCGATTCGCTCACATTAAGTTCAATTGAACTGCTTACCGAAGTGAACGAACGAGCGATGTTCCTAAATCTAGTTCTATATACACTCTGTTTACACGGAGCGCATTTCATAAAATTTTGTCAAATGTCTCTGTACACCTAAAAGTTGACTGTATTCAAGTTTTTGGGCAGAAATTTATAAATCAAAGTAATAAAATACACTGCCATTTTTTAAATCGTCCAATTTCTTCGGCTTGAACCAAGCGAACGTTCATCGCTCACTTGCTTGAAGGTGCCCACACACGACATATTCGTTTCATTTTTCTTTATTATTTATATAGATAGTACACCATATTTTTATAGCTATTTAGATTTACAAAAATGTTTTGTCATCTTTGCTAGGCAGAGACCCATATGACGCTCAAAGCAAAATGATGTTCGCACAACACAGACGACAACCTTGTGAGCGAGCCGTACGCTGAGACTAGTCTACACACGTTCACAATTTAAACGAGCCGAACATGCTCATCGAACGTGCTTGTCGTGTGTGGGCACTTTATCATAACATCACTAACCTCGTGTTTGCCTTTCATCGCCATTGCTTTGTAGCTGCAATTTCATTTCACAATTTTAGAAATACATACGTAGATATGTCTGCCGTGGAGACACCAAAAGTTGAGGACGTCGTGTCCGAAGTTGCTGCAACAGCAACCGGCGAGGATGCCAAGAAACAAAAGAAGCCAAAGCCGAACAACAAGAAGCTGCGACAAGGTGAGTGACCTGCCAATTGCAATTGCATTTTTACATACGGACTACAGACATATGAACATACATATGTATGTATGTTTGTGTGTACAAACATATTTCACATGCGCAATTCAATCATATATTATATGTAATAATTCAGAGGCAGCTGCTAAAATTGTGGCTGAGGGAGGCGATCCGGATGCAACCACAAATGGCGAGGCAGAGAAAAAGGCGCCAACGGGAACAGGTCAGCCTGCGAAGAAGAAGAATAAGGGCAAAAAAGCCGGTGGCGGTCAAACAGATCCCCCAACTATTCCCATTTCGGAGTTGTTTGCCAATGGCAACTATCCCGAGGGTCAGATAATGGAGTATCCCACGCCAAAGGATATGCCCGACGATCGCACGGCCAAGGATCGGTTCACATCGGAGGAGAAGCGCGCACTGGACCGCATGAATAACGATATCTACCAGGAGCTGCGCCAGGCAGCCGAAGCCCATCGTCAAACTCGTCAGTATATGCAAAGTTACATTAAGCCAGGCATGACCATGATACAGATCTGTGAGGAACTGGAGAACACGGCACGCCGCCTAATCGGTGAGAATGGTTTGGATGCCGGCTTGGCTTTTCCCACCGGATGCTCGCTAAACCATTGTGCTGCCCATTACACACCAAATGCGGGCGACACCACGGTGCTACAGCACGATGATGTGTGCAAAATTGATTTTGGCACGCACATCAAAGGACGCATTATTGATTGCGCCTTCACGCTGACATTCAACAATAAGTACGATAAACTTCTCCAGGCTGTCAAGGAAGCCACCAACACTGGCATCAAGGAGGCTGGCATCGATGTGCGTCTATGCGACATTGGTTCAGCAATTCAAGAGGTGATGGAATCGTATGAAATCGAACTGGATGGCAAGACCTATCCTATCAAGGCCATACGCAATCTGAACGGACACTCCATTAGCCCGTACCGTAAGCAATGAATCCCAAATTAATATTAAAACACGGCTCTAATCATCTGGTTTATTGCAGGTATTCATGCTGGCAAAACTGTGCCGATTGTCAAAGGTGGCGAATCGACGCGCATGGAGGAGGATGAGTTTTATGCGATTGAAACCTTTGGCTCGACGGGTCGTGGTCTGGTCCACGATGATATGGATTGTTCGCATTACATGAAGAACTTTGATTTACCATTTGTGCCATTGCGTCTGCAGTCTTCCAAGCAACTGTTGGGCACCATCAATAAGCACTTTGGCACCTTGGCCTTCTGTAAGCGTTGGCTGGATCGCGCTGGCGCCACCAAATACCAAATGGCACTGAAGGATCTGTGCGATAAGGGCATTGTCGAGGCCTATCCGCCACTGTGCGACATCAAGGGATGTTATACGGCCCAATATGAGCACACCATTATGCTTCGACCGACTTGCAAGGAGGTCGTATCCCGTGGTGATGATTATTAGCTGGCTTGGAACTTAACGAGTTTTTTTGCATTACAATTTGTGGCATGCATTATATACATACATAACTGCTGTTTATTTTATATAAGTTCAGTCGATTGTTGAATTTGTGTAAGAGTGAAGCGATTTCAATATATTGTGTATTGTGCTTAGCATTCACATAATCGATTTTGTATTATTATTAAGTATTTTCCTGCTGACGCACAGAAAATCCAGCTCCTTGGTGAACCAACTCATTCCAATTAAGTGAGTAACTTTGAAGATCTGTTTTACTCGTTTCGTTTCTTCTTTTATAGGCTCTATAGAAATGAACAAACCATTTGCCCGTCATATAGTAAAGAATTTCTATATAACTGATAATACTGAAGCCATACATCAGTGAGAGAATGCCGCCAAAGCGATCTGTAAAGAGTGAAAGATTTGATTTGAAAACAAAACAAATCAAGCTCAAGAAATTGACTTGGATTGGGGGAAAAGATCACAGGAGTGTCACAGAAGTCCTTTACAACTTAAACACAATTCTCGGTGTCTCAGAAACTCATTCTAGATTGAGATTAAATTCTATATGTTTTGTTAAATGTAGCGGTAAAATTAATTTGTTCAAATATTCATAAGTGAAATTTAAACAAAATGGAATTCACTTAATTTTCTGAGACATCGAGATATATCTGAACTATATGAGATATATCTGAACTAAGTTTAATCTTCAAATTCCAATGAAATTCTAAAAATGCTTTCAGTCATCTGTCTTTTTAAATTTTAGCCTTGATTCACTATTGAGAAATCATAAATTATTCTTTTTTCAATCCAAGTCAAGTCAGTATCAAAGGATTTAAATATTAGGGCAGACTCAACTCAGCAACACAACCCAATCTCCAACCATATCCATTTGTGTGGCTTGAGCAAAACGTAGCCTGAAGAACAACTTGATGATGGACAAAGGTCGATCGTTAGTCAATCCCTTTCTGTGAGTAAATTATAGCTGCTTATTAGTTACTTAAATAACTCTAGATAGATAGTTGAATTACAGCAAACCATGAAAATAACCGGTTGAATTGTACGTCTTACGCAGTGGAGCCACATTACTAACGATATCAAAGTTAACGCCATTGCAGGTTGGCAAGCAATGTTGGCATTGCTCCAGGCTGGATTCGCCATCCTGACCATCCAGCTGCACATACGGATACTCCGTGAAGCCATACCAAATGCGCTTCCACCTCATCAGACAGGGTAAGTCCAGTAGCGAGCAGTAGGTGACGTTTATGGAACTGCCTGCCATTGGTGAGGAGGCACATCCGCAGTGCTGCACCATGCTCGCAATGCGACACAGCAACACACATTCGTCCAGGGAGTAGTAGGATCTGCAAGGAATAAGTGACATACAATAAGTCAAGTAATTATTTTGCTTGCAGAATAAATTACAAACCGAAAGAAATGTAGGTATCAGTTGCGATTTCGGATAAGTTAAAATCTTGGTTTTTGGTCATCGGTTACACGAAATCTTAGGATATCCGTTTTTTTTACGGTTGTTGCGGTTTCGAAACATGAACCAAAATTCTTTGATTTCAAAAAGATTAAAATCTAAAAATCCAAAATTAGTTTTAAAAACTACGATTATACATTAACAATCAAATTTAAACTAACCGTTATGCACGTAAAGGTTGCTTAACGAGTTTTTCGGATTGAAAAATTTCGATAATTCTGTTTAAGTAGTTTTGATAAGGTTACAAGTTACTGTTTCGGTTAAGGTTTTAATTCCTGGTTATAATATATATATATATAAAAAACAAAATCAAAATCTTTTACTTAAGTCTAAACATTAAATAATAAATGTGCGTTTAGATTTTCTACTAAATTTTATTCAATATATTGAAAACAGCTTGTAAAACTTGTTTTAAATTAATCATTCAATATACAGTCGAACTTCCCTAACTCGAACTTCCCTAACTCGAATTTTCTCTAACTCGAACAAAATCGAGTGGCAATAGCGTTTACTGAGCAAATTTCATACAAATCGCCTTCCCTAACTCGAACTTCCATAAGTCGAATTTCTCCGTAACTCGAACAAAAATATTGGCCCGTGCTTCTGTAAGTCGAATTTTTCGGGAAAATCTCCAATAGAGTTTGAATTTTTTTTTTGTTTCTGTTTTATGCTTTTGTTACCGACTCGTTTGGATATGTAATATTGATGTACATTAACATATGGTGATGTAATATGATAGAATATTGCATCAACAATTATTTAGGCTTGTGAAATTGCTATAGGAAAGATGTTCGAAATGTACTTCTTTGTCAGCGCATCAGTGTACTAAAATGTTTAATGAAATATTCAAACTTATTAGTAGTTAAGGAATTTGAAAGTAGACAAAATAAATTAAAGTTGCTGAAAAATGTGGTATGTCAGCAAAAACATTTTTCATTATATTAAAAAATGAAATATTAATTATGATGACATTTGAATCGGGAACTTCTTCTGGATACAGCAAAAGAACGAAGAAACCAAATTTTGAGAGTATCGACAGGTCTTGATCAAACTGGAATCCTTTTTTGTTGAAAATAACAAGAAAAATTTGCAATTTGGAATGTATTTATGATTGAATGCATTTGTAGTTTCTTGTAATATACTAAAAAAAAAAAATTCCCTAACTCGAAGTCTCCCTAACTCGAACTTTTTTCCTGGATAATGGTGATTCGAGTTAGGGAAGTTCGACTGTATTTCTATATTTTAAAATGGTTTATGTTACAATCTTACTCACTCACTTAGTGTAATCGATGGAATACAAACGGTCCATTTTGGAAGTAAATTTTTAAAAAACTGGGCAAAAATATAGAAAAATGAATTTATTCGAATGTGGAATCTATATGTTCATCCTATTGAATACATTTTTGGTAGAAAATATCACAAGATGTGAGTTTTTGATAAATTTTACGTTTTTGGGCAAGGTGGACCATTTTCTGGAAATGCCCATATGTAATCATAGTGGGTCAAAAATAAATTGGAAGCCACTGTACATTGAAGAAACCAAGCTGTTATCACTTACTGATTTAACAGCCGCTTGCCTTCCTCGGGGAAATAACAACGACGCGTCTGAGGAGTTACACCACGCACCGCTTCGCTGCTGTCAAAGAATTTAGGTTGTATAGGTACTTCCACAATGGTGTTGTGGTCGACGAGAATTCCGCCATTTGAATTGGACTGAACTGTCGCATAATCTTTCTGGGGGAATATTTGCAGCTGAAACGACGTAAAGTTCAAAGGAAAGTTAACGTAATGTAAAACTTAAGGAAAATGTTTAAATTAACATATTTAAACATAACATAAAATAACAATGTTATGATACAGCTTCTTTTAGTAAATCGATATCGCATGCTTTTAAGTTTAACGACGTTAATCGATAAATGTATTTATGCGCGATTTCAATTATCTAAATTGTAGGTGTTTTCCATTAATAGTTTGTTTTTTTTGATTCAATGTCTTTACCCGAAATGCCGTATTGCTAAAATATGTCTGTGTGTAGTCATCCGTCGTTGTGTCCTGCAGCACAAATTGTATACCATTCAGTATGGAATTCGATTCGAAGATTACTTCGGGCAAAGCAGCCATTTCAGCATCATCCTGATCACGTTTAGATCTGCAT